>PVKM010026828.1:0-19122 GCA_004027735.1 Carollia perspicillata | reverse complement strand
GGAAAGGGTAGGGGCCTATGGCAAGGGAGCTATAGGAGAGAAACAAAAGAAGGAATCTATGTCTTAGGGGAGCTTACATTGCTGTAGACAATGTCTGTGATGCATCGAGCAAGCATATGCACCCTTGGTTGAGACTGATAAATTGTTTGATTGATTGATTATTTATTTATTGAGGGCCCGCACATACTTTTCTGAGTGAAACCAGCATGCTCTGCACCTTCATCTGTAAAGGTTCCTATGATTTCACAACTCATGTGTCCTATTCCTTTATGATTTTGATCTTAAATGCAAGGATAATGATGAAGTGAGTATCCAGCCAAAGGTTGCTTATTTACAGCTTGCTTGATATGATTCGAGAGATGCTGGGACACGTTCCCTGCCCACATCCTCCTACCCATTTCAAAAAACTGGAAACCAGTCCATCACGTATCACACAACCTGAAATCATGTGTTAGGGTCTTTTGAGGGTTAAGACAGCTTGTCTCCTGAAGACTTTAATTACAAAGCAGTGTCTTATAGGACAAAGCAAAAAATAAATTATTCAACATTTTTGCATATTTTGAAATAATATAATTTCCCATTAGTAACTCCATAAACTAAAATAATTCCTAGTCTAGTATAATACTTAAATACAAAATAAAAAATACTTAAAATAAAAGAGAAATATAGATAAATATTTGTTTATTCCATGCCAGGAAAGACTCTCTAAAACAATGAAAGAAAATATAAAGGGAAAAAGTAGATGTGACTGCACAATAATTTAAGCATGCAGTTTGTCAGAATAGATAATAAACACTGGTAAATGCCAAACTGGGGGAACTTGCAATAAATACGGCAAGGGACTGATATCATAAATATATGAAAAGCTTTTCCAAATCCATATGGAAAACTTTAAGACCTCCAAATAAAAAATCAACAAAAAATGAAGATGATTCACATGTGAATAAACACTCAATTCCAATAATAACCAAAGAAATGCAAAATAAAGTGATAAGGTAGTACTATTTCCATGTAAAGAATTGACATTAAAAACCAGCCCAATGGAACTTAGGAGATAGCAAGGTCTCCAACTTGATGTCCCCTTCATCCCAACAGAGCCTCTTGACTGATCCTCTCTCCACTCCATCAGGGACTGAACTTGTCCTTCAGCATTTCCGGGTCTTCCATTCCCTCAAACAGCCCTGTCTTGCTGTTTACCTGTGTGTTTAGGATAGTGAGAAGAAGAGAAGAAGGAACAGGGTATGGATGAAAAGGAAGTCTGGAATAACGATGTCATGTTTTTAGAGCTATTCCTTTATTCAGAAGACTATCTCACACCTATAGGCCAAATAACCTCTGGTTCTCACTGCCACATTAATAGACAGTTCCAGTAGAGAACGACTAGACTAAAGCTTGCCATTAACTCTAGCTTTAATAATGGATTAGGGTTACTCCTTGGGCCCATAATCAGTCCATTAGCCCACACCTAGATTTACTTGACTGTCTGGCTGGGCTTTTGCATTTGGCAACTTTAATGATGTCCTCATCACTATTCTAGAATCTTGTCACATTAACTTTGTGTTCTGTCACTTTGCTTTGTTTCCCACCCCCCAGGGGTGAATTCCCACTTTCTCTGCTCCTTGCCTGTATCCCTTGCTTACTAAAAAAGGACATGAGACCACACTGGCTGTGCCACTACAAGTTATGTGCTTTAAAATGTCCCTTTCCTATTGATTTTCTTGAGCACTTCCCATAATGACCAGTATGAATATGTTCTTATATCCACAATACAATAATAATAATAATAATAATAATAATAATAATAATAATAATAGCAATCATGTACTACTATAGTACTCATTATATATCAGGCTATTCTAAAAGTGTTTAACAATTATTAAGTCATTGAATACCTTTAGTAACCCTGTAAGATAGGTAGGTATAGTTATGTTTTCCATTTTACAGATGAGAAAACTGAGGCACAAACAGTTTATGGAACCTGCCCAGGACTGTGCAGGCAGTCAGTGGTGCCAGAATTGACACTGGGTGATGTTGAGTCTTTCTCGACCACTCTTCTAGATCACGTCTTTACACTCCCAGTTCCACTCTCTTGGGAGAAAATTTTGGTTCCTACATCACTGAGAAAATCAGGTGCATATAATGCATGGGCTTTCTTACACACTTTCTTCTTTCATGTCATGTTATTTTTGGTTTCTAAACCATTTTCTACCCGTATTTCAATCTCAGAAAATGGTGTTTACCTGCCATACTGGGCAGGCCCTCTTGCTGTGTCCTTGGCCCCAGCTCTTTCTAAGGACTCCGACTTTGCTCTCATCCGTTCCCTGCTCCTCACCAGATCTCCCTCCTCCAGGAACCTTTCCTTCCAAAGCCTTGAAATGTGCACAGTCTCCCTCATCCTGGAAGAGCTCTGAGTCTTCACATATAGCAAGACTACTGTGCTTTACCTGCTTCTTTCTGTTCTCTAAATTGTGTGTTTTTTTTCAGGGACCCCCTGGAGGGGCCCTCCCTGAGCTCTATGGCTCTCTCTGCATGTGGTGACTTTGGGCTCCTGAAGCCCCTGGGCCAAATCCATTCCCGTTGGCATTTAGGAACTGCTGTCGCAGCGTGCAGATTAGCTTATTCCTGCCTCATCTCCTGGAGTGGTGTATGCCCCTGTAGAAACAATGCATTCATCTCTCCATCGATTAATTAGCTAATGAATGATTTCATTACAGCTGTTTGTCGAATGCCTACTATGTGTCAGGCACTGTGATAAGAATTAAGAATGCAAAGCAAATATGGTAGTCCTTGAAACCGAGGTGTGCACAGATAAAAAGTAGCAAACCGCTAATTATAATACAATAGCCATTTTTGTGATATGTTCATATGTAATAGGCACTGTGAAAAAAACTCATTTTTATATTATTTAAACTTCATGCAAAGGAGGCATTATCCACAATTTAAAGATGAGACAACTGAAGCATAGAGAGAGATTCAGAACTCGCCCAAGATTATACAGCTAAAAGTGAGAACAGGAGGTGCCTGGCCCGTTTTTCCTTTTTAATTCTGCTGTGCTTCCTACTGCAGGCACATCTAGGTGATACGAAAACCCAGGGGCCAGACGAACCAAGTCTCTGGGAGATGGGGCCCTTCCGCCAAAGCTTCACAGTGGAGCCAATACTTGATCTGTGTCTTGGTGGAGGAATAAAAATTTTCCCAGTGGACTAGAGGGTGAGCAGAGAAAGAAAAGATCCCTGGCACAAATCCCAGAGCACAGGATGGTGAAAAAACATGATGAGATTAAGGGACGGCAAAAATACTTCTAAGCCTGGAATATAGGCCATAAGGAGAGAAGGCTGGAGATATAGCTTGAAACTCCTTAGACAGTGGCTACATCAGCAAGAGCCTTATATAATCAGTGCAAAATTGTGAATTGCACATTTTATGATCCCTATTGTGCCTGGCAAAGTGATAGCTCTAATGAGTTGTCTGAATAATTTTTCTCGAACCATAACGACTTTATAAGTCTGTGGGATGTGAGTCAGAGGTTTCTGAACCAGGGCCTATAACTCTCCTGCGAGCTCACTGTTTTAGCAGTGACAGTTTTTTAGCACCTGTTTTGACCTATTATTATGTAGTTTTGGGCTCTCATCTTTTCAGAGAACAATTTTGGCATTTCTTGGCTAGTTTAAGCCTTTTCCTCTTTGCATAGAGGAGCGATGAGGTAATCCAAGTAACTGCTTATTTTGTTTGGAAAAACTGCCGGAAACACCACCTTCTGAAATAATTATTTTTCTCTTGATATCTTGTGCATCCAAATAGATGTCATGCTGGGTGGATGAAGCCAGGACCAGTGCTTCAGCACACACCCAGCCCACCCCACCCTCTCCCCCATCCCTCACTGAATAGCAGACTGCACTTCTTTAGCAGGTACAGCTTGAGCTATATAACCCTCCAGGTTGAGGGTAAAAAATAAGGACTCCCTGATCCAGAGATTGTTGCTCATCCCTCCTAGAAGCTGTGATTTACCCAACCCTGTCTCTCCTCAGCACACACACCATGAAGAACTTCACCTCCCTTCCCCTTGAATTGGCATCAGAACAAATATCACCCAGATCTTTCCGAAGTATCTTCCACATAATGGTGGCTTCCCAGGAGATCAATCAAATCAGGTTTCCGGGGTCAGATGACTCAGGATCAGGTTCAAACTTCTCAGAGTCTTTAACATGCTAATGTGTGGCCTGAGTCTTCAAGAACGGTATTAAAAAGAATCTTTGATTGCAAAAGGCTTTTCTCCTGGGCCAGAATTAGAGTCCTGGGTGTGACATGTGCAAAACTTGGGAGATGTTGCTCAGTGGTAGTTACTGGCATGCAGCAACACAGTGTTCACAGTATTCACAGCATGCATGACAACGAACCATTGCAGGAATGGGTTTTCTGGATCATTGGAAATTAACTCTCTTTTGAGTATCAGCTGGGTAATGGTGTTTGGAAACCTGTTGCACAAGGGGTGGGATACCATTGTGAGATAGTCACTATGCTTTTTCCTCTCTGGGTTTCTCTCTCTTTTTTCCCCATCCAAGCAGGGTCAGCCTTTTGTGGTTCATTATCTCAGAGAAGGAGTATGACAAGGTGGAAATATGACAGAGAAGAAATATTACAGGTACAGAAAGAAACTGTATCAGTATCTGGCTTTCGTGTTTCAAACACTCAGGTCCTTAGAACAATTTAGAGTTTTGCACAGGGAGAAGAAAACAGAGAACTTGGGACATAGAAATGCGAAATGAGAAGGATGCATCCAGGTGCATCCAGGGAGAAGGGCAAGGCATAGCTTTGCAGCAAAATCTTTATTCTCAAAGACTGGATTAGAAGCAGCAGTGAGCCATGGCTAGGGTGGGAAGAGGTATGCTAACACCAACAGAGAGCTCACCTGTGTCTGCACGACTCAGGGACACCGTGATCATTGGGCCACCTAGCCAATATCCTGACATTATGAACATCCCTTGGAAGGTTAAACATAACTTCAGAGTGGGGTGGAGGTGTGCTATGAAAGCTTGAGGCTTGAATTCCTAAACTACTCAGTGGGATAAAGGCCCTTGATGGAAATGATTATGAACCAAAGAAATTTAAATTTCTTGCAAACCTTGTTTTTGTGAAGCATCATGAAAGCTCTTCTGTGGCTGGGACTGGCTCATAGTCAGGCAGGTCCCCAGGGTCTGTTGAGGAGGGAACACCTTTATTTCCATGCCAATGTTGCAGGCTCTGGTGATTTTTCAGTTTTTTTTTTGTGTCTGCTTTTTATAATTTCCTATCCTCGGCCCAGCTTCCACTTCTTTGTACTTTTCCTGAGCATACATAGCTCTCACCCTCCCTTTTCCTCTCCAAATGTGCTCTCCTTAATGTGTTTTGGCCAGGAAGCCAGACAACGAAGCTTCTTAGAGTTGTATATAAAGGGAAAAGAAATAGGTTCTGAGAGTCAGCTCGTTTTCCTGATCTACCAAATGAAGAAACTGTAATAGATCATTGCTAAGGTTCAGTCCAGCTCTAACAATTTATGGTTCCTCTGAATAAAGTATGTGAACTTTTATGCTCCATTTTTTGGAATATCTTCTTCCTCATTTTCTGACTCCCAGCCGTGTTCTCAAGGGATGAGGTTGCTCGGTCTGTGAACTCTTGAAAAGTGACATTATTTAACTTGGTGTTTGTTGCTCAATTCACAATTCATCCATTCATTATATATATATATATATATATATATATATATATATATATATATATATATATATCCAGTACCTACTCCATGCCACGTGCTGTACTATGGTTGAAATACAAAGATTAACACACAATTCCTCAAGGAGTTCACAGACTGGAGCACTGACTTGCAGTCTTTTCTGCAGTCAGGGACCCCTTTGGAGATCTGATAAAAGCATTACACTAGAGGCCACTTTTATTGAGCACTTTCTACATTCCAGGTTTTGGTCCAAATGCTTCAAAAGTAGTTTATTTTTTTAAAAAAAGTATGCCTTTCCAGTGAAGATGATGGCACAGGTAAATGTGGCTCACCTCCTCACACGACCACATCAAAATTACAACTAAACTAGAGAACAATCATCCAGCCATTATACCATCAGAAGTTGAGTTGAATGGAAGTTCTACAGCTAAGGAATTAAAGAAGAAATCACATCAAGGCTAGTAAGAGGGGTGGAGATGCTAGTCCCACACCCATGTGTGGTAGATACAAATTTGGAGGGATATCTCAGGAGCAAGGGGTTCTAGCACCACACTAGGCTACCCAGTCCAGGGTATCAGTGCCAGGAAGACAGAAATTGCTGGAGTCTCAGTCAATTTCTCTTAAAGGGCCAGCACACAGAGTTATTTGGACTCATTCCCTCTGAGCTCTGGCATAGGGACAACTATTTGGGGAACACTGAGTACATGTATGGAGGAACTGAGTTGTCTAGCATGAGGGCAAGAGCTCAGGGGCAGCTTTTTCCCCAATAAAAGTGCTGGCAGAGGCCATTGTTCCTTTTCTGAGCCCTCCCCCAACAGAGCCACAGAGCAGGCCAGCATCATATCTAAGATTCCACGAACCTGACTCATACTGTTTGCCCCACCCAGGTGATTTCCTGAGGCCCCACACCACCCAACTTTTGGGCCCATCTAGGTTGTTTCCAGTGCTTTTTCCACACAAATGTCTTGTCTTGCTCATGCTTCAGATTTTCCTAAATTCTCTTAAACAAGCAGCATCTGGCTTTAGTGACCCTGTACCCCTCGCTAAGCTGCTCCAGGCCTGACACTAGCAGCAGCCAGCCTTTGTTCACAGCTTGGCCTCACAAGGGCACCTCCAAGCCCAGCACAGGTAACAGCCATCTGCAGATCATTTTGTAGCTAATGCTGTGTGATCCTGGACAGAAAACAGTCAGTAGCTAACTTTGGACGTGCCAAGAGGAATCAAGGCTCGACTGCAATAGGAGGATATACACAGCCCACATAGTGGGTGCATGTTGAATGCCCAGCTTGGATAATAGGGGAGGCTGTGCAACTGGACCCTACAGGACTCCTACTACATTAGGCCACTCTACCAAGCCTGAGGGACATAGCATCTCTACCTAATACATACAAACAAACACAAGGAGGCTGCCAACATGAGGAGACAAAGAAACATGACCCAAATGAAAGAACACAACAAAATTCTAGAAAAAGAACTAAACAAAATGGAGACAAGCAATCTACTAGATAAAGAGTTCAAAACACTGGTTATAAGGATGCTCAAGGATAAAAAAAATCCAGTCAGAAACTAAGAATACCACTAATTGAAATAAAGAAAAATTTACATGGAATCAACAGTGGAGTGGATGAAGCTGAGAATCAAATCAGTGATTTTGAATATAAAGAAGCAAAAAGCAACCAATTAAAATAGCAAGAAGAAAAAAAGAATACAGGGAAATGAGGATAGTGTATGGAGTGTCTGGGACAACTTCAAGCATATCAACATTAATATAATGGGGGTGCTGGAAGGAGAAGAAAGAGAGAAAGAAATTGGAAACCTATTTGAAAAAATGACAGAAAACTTTCCTAATTTGGTGAAGGAAATAAACATACAAGTCCAGGGTGCACAGAGAGCCCCAGAGAAGATGAAACCAAAGAGGCCCACACCAAGACACAACATAATTAAAAGTTAAAGGTTAAAGACAAAGAGAGAATCTTAAAACAGCAAGAGAAAAACAGTCACCTATATGGGAGCTCCTATAAGACTTTCAGCTGATTTTTCAAAAGAAACTTTGCAGGCTAGAAGGGATTGGCAAGGAATATTCAAAGTCATGAAAGCAAGGACCTACAACCAAGATTACTTTACCCAGCAAAGATATTATTTAGAATGGAAGGACAGATAAAGAGCTTTCCAGAATAGAAAAAGCTAAAGGAATCCAAACCATTATCATATGAAATGTTAAAGGGTCTTCTTTAAGAAGAAGATAAAAATATGAACAATAAAATGGCAATAATACATATCTATGGACAATTGATTCTAAAAGATGAAATTGACAAACAAGTAGAACAGAAACAGAATCATAAATACAGAGAATGTTTTGATGGCTGTCCAATGGGAGGGAGGTCAGGGGGATGTGTAAAAAGCTGAAGGGATCAAGAAGTACAAATTGGTAGTTACAGAATAGTCATGGGAATGTAAAGTACAGCATAGGGAATAGAGTAGCCAAAGAACATACATGTGCATGACCCATGGGCATGAATAACAGCGTGGGGATTGCCTGAGGGAGTGAGGGTGCTGGGTAGAGGGGATAAAAGAGAGAAAAACTGGGGCAACTATATTAGCATAAACAATAAGATATAATTGAAAGAAAAACACAAGACAAAAGTAACTTATTTTACCCTCAAATACCTGTGAAGTAGCTGCTATCAACTGCATATACAGATGAAGAAAGAGATTTAAGCATGCACATAGTTAATAAGCGGTGGGAGCCAGAATTTACTCCTAGGCAGTGTACATCTAGAGCCCACATTTTTCATTAGAACTATAGTGTTTCTGAAATCAAGAACAACATGATAACAGGAATAATAGTTTTTTAGTATCAACACCATGTGTCAGTCACCATGCTATGCTCTCTGCATTAACTATCTCATTTAATGCCTATGACATCAAGGGTGGGTACTATTATCCACATATTGCAATGGTGACCCCCTTGATTTTAAAAGATAAAATAACTTATCTCAAGGTACACATCTAATAAGGAGGGACGAAGGGGTTCCAAGCACATTTTTGGTGCAGTTTTAGATGGTTCATGAACTTCTCGTCTTCTGATTGAGAGGAAAGGACTGATAAGAAATATATTGATTTACGGTAAGTGCAGTGAAAAGGTCTATGGGAATAGCATAAATCGTTCTAGGGGATCAGGGAAAGCTTCCCAGAAGAAGTCACACGTGAGTGGAGTTTAAAGGATAAGTAGGAATGTAGATTGGAAGCAGGGATAGAAGCGCACATGCAAAGGCAGGATCAGGAGATGATGATACGACCTGTTGCACTGGAGTTGAGTGCTGCTGTGTCTGTGGGCAGGGCGGGAAATGAGTGTGGATGAGAAGGAAATGAGTGTGGATGAGAAGGCCGGTGGAAGTCAGGTCATTCAGGGTCCAGAGGGTAAGCAAAGGCATTTAACTCTTCCTGCTCTGTGGGGAGCCACTAAGGGCTCTCAGTATGGGAGAGGTTTGTTTGGATGTGCATTGCAGAAAGATGCTTCTGTCAGCAGAAAGCAGGGATGACGAGAAGCTGTCTTTCTGGACCACAACTAAAGAGAAACGTGAGTTAGGCCATTGTGATCAAGGCCACATGTGATGAGAGCCTGAGTTTTGACACTAGTGGTAAAGATTAATTTGGGAGACAAGAGAGGAAATCACGGAATGGGAAGAGTGAATGGGAGAGTCTAGATGACTCCCAGGCAAAAGCCTGGACTGGTTTGTCAGCTGCTTAGGAACCAATCTAGAAAAATTGCTGAAACAACATGAAAAGTGGAATGAGATGGTGAAAATTGTATTCTCCAGTTTCACTTAGGGGGATTCCTGATGGTGGTTGATAGTACATGACCTCCATGTACTCCATGAAGCAACGACATTGAGATTTACAAGTAACCAATACCACTTACCAATGGTATTACTAACCAATAATACTTATTATGGGTTGAATTGTGTCCCCCCAATATTCATATGTTGAAGTCCTAATCCTACGTACATCATTTGTGACCTTATTTGTAAATAGGGCCTTTGCAGATGTAATTAATTAAATTAGGATAAAGTCATACTGGAGCAGGGGGGGGGTCCCAAATCCAGTGCGACTAGGTTCCTTTTATAAAGGCTAAGTCTGGATGCAGACACATGCATGGGGACAGCACCACATGAACACGAAGGCAGGGTCAGGGTGTTGCTTCTACAAGCCGAGCAATGCCAAATATTACCAGCAATTCACCAGCAGCCAAGAGAGAGAGATGGAAAAGATTCTTTCTTACAGCTCTCAGAAAAACCAGACCCTTTCAACATCTGGATTTGGGACTTCCAGCCTCCAGAACTGTAAAATAATAAATTTCTGCATCAGCCAGTTGCTTGTACTTTGTTACAGCAGCCCGAGGAAATGAATACACCACATAACCATGGGTGTTCCCTAAACTGCCTCTAAGAAGAGTGGAGTGACTGATGTTCGGATTTGCCTTGGGCTGAGGGGTTTCTCCAGACACGGAGTTTTCAGTGATAAAATCAAGGAAGTCCTGAGTAAACTGGAGACCGTAAGAGAGTGGGTCTCCTTAACTGCAGCCTGGAGGAGTGAGGCCAGAGCTGTGCAGAGTGGCGAGCAGAGCCCTGAGCAATCCTACTTCTTCACTCTTTCCACAGGCAGCTCTTAAGGGCTCCTCTGAAAATGTCCAACAACCATTGAACAAATGCTGCTTTGAAGGGCCCTGTATGTTGGTCTGTCCTGGCCGGTCACAGTTCCCTGGGTGGCTGGTGATGCCATTCTGTGAGACAGAGAGTGCCAGGAGTGGAGAAGGCCCAGCGGGCAAGTGCAGAAGACTGTCTGAGGCATGCTGAGTTTAAGGTAACAGTAGTAAACCTGGGCGGGGGGTGTTGGTCATAATAGCCAGAGAGAACCAGAAAGGAAGTCTACCTGGGTTAGGCGTCTAAAGGGAGAGGAGTTGGCAAAGCTGCTGGGGTTCCAGGAGGAGGGCTGGGGCAGGACACAGGGCCCACCATTGCTTTATTATCCAAGCAACTGATGATGAAGAGACTGTAGTGAGAAGGAAAGCAGGGCAGGGGTGGAAGACTGTCTGGGCAGGAAGAAAGCAAGAAGTAGACTGACTTTTCAATGAGGTGAGAGTCGAGCATGAGAAAGAGAACCGCTATTATGCTGCACTGCTGTGAATGACATTCATTCTCACTGCCTTTCAGCCCGTGAAATAGTTCCCAGATCATATTAAATTGTACCTGATTACCCCTGAACTCCAGGAAATGGGAGCTAACATGTGACACTAGCATTAGGTTTGCTGATTCATCCCAACATTTGCCTCTTTCTTCCATGTCCTGGCCCGGGAGAGGGTCTTAGATTATTGACTTACAATTCCAGGATGAATGACTGAAAATAAAACCCCTTTCAAATGGAGTGAGCTTGGGATATAGTTAAAGCCTGTCTATCATTTTGTGGTGATCTTCTTTGTTCACTTCAGGTAGAAACATGTGCCCTAAGTAACAATAATAGGATAATATCTTACATTTGCAGAAGGCTTTGTACTTTATCAAATGCTTTCATGTGCAGTATCTCGTATGACCTTTGCATGCTATTGAAGTGAATTCTGGCATGAATTTAGACAATCCCATCACTATCATAAGTAAGGAGTTAGTTTACTAACTCAGTAATAATTGAAGATTCCACCCTGTGATCTTTACAAACACCCTCTAAATGCCCAGTGGAAACTTACGTTGTCAGACAATTAAAAAAAATCATGAACTTAAGTGCTAATTCTTTACTCCATTATTTGAGTAAAACACTAGGCTAGGCATTGTGGGAAAATGCAAAGAGACATTAGACAGAGCCTCTGCCTCCAAGCAGCTTAGGTTTTGGTTGAGAAGACAAAACACAAAAACCGAAACCAGAAAAGATGAGTCAGCAAAAGGATCTTACAGGCCGATGTGAGTGGCAGACACAAGATGGGAGGAGAATGGATAACTGCTCTGGAACGTTCAACTGAAGGATTCATTCCAAGATGGGCTTAAAGGGCCTTATCCTGTAGGAGGAGTGGGAGGGAGCTTCCAGAAGAAGATGCACTGCTCACCCAGAGATTAAAATAATGGACCGTGTTACACTCAGGTTTGTGGGGTAGGAAAAGCAGGATTGCTGCCAGCAGGCATACGTTTGCTCGAGGGCACAAGAATGACATTTTCCTGTTGCCCTTTGGAAGGTAACTTTTTGCAGGGCCCAGGTGTGTTCTGAGTAAGGGGGATATTAGGTGTAGGCAGTCATTTATATTGCAACTGGAAGCAGGAAAATTCCCAGACAGATGACTAAAACTTGCGTATGGGTCAGCCCCAAGAAAACAAAGCAAAACAAAAAAGACACTCAAGCTTAATCAGTGGCTTTCGATTTAGAGTGAATCCCTTATTCCTGAATTGGATTTGGTCCAGTCTTGCTCCACAAAGTGTGGTCCATGGCCTGGCGGCAGCAGCAGCATCACCTGGGAGTTTATAGAATCTCTGAACTCACTACAGATCTACCGATTCTGAATCTGCCTTTGCACAACATCCCCAGTACCCACATTGAGGAAGTCAGTTATTAGCAACTCAGAGCATGTCTTTGCACTGAAACAACAAGGTTGGAAGTTATTCAACCCATGATGATTCTAGTTGTCACAGTGCAAGCTTAAGCATAAACTTGAATTATTGTTTCTATGCATAAATATATTCTGGGGTGTAACTTGCAATTGCTTGAACAGGTATCCTCCCCCTTCACCACCTTCCCCATGGCAGCAGGAGCCCAGTTCCCTGTCCTTGGGATCCTTTCAAGGGAAGGTGTCATGGATTCTGCTGAGTTGGGGGTGGGCATCAGGTGCACAGAGGAAAAACCATGGTTTTTGTAGACAGATGTGGATGCAAATGTAACTAATCTCTCAGAGCCTGTATTCTTCTTTATAAAATAGGGCCATTAAAAATGGTGAGATCACCTACCTACCATACAGTTTTGTGAAGTTTAAAAAGATAAGACGAGGCAAAGCATCCAGAAAAGTGCCTGGCATATTGAGAGTATTCCCCTCACAAAGCAAAATCGAAGTGAATTTCGACTCCCCACAGGTAGCTTGCTGTCAAACCTTCAGTACATCATTCATCCTCTTTGAAACTCAGCTTTCGCTTCTGTATAACAACATCCAGGCACTAGATGACCCACAAGATCCTTCCCAGGGCATTGCTGTGAAAGGCCCGTGTGCAAGCAGAGTGCTTCTCAAGCGCCTGCACTGGCCCTTGATAGGCACCTGCGCCCTGTCTCAGAAACCAAGGCTTGGCAGCCTAGAGGAGTTCTGAAACTATTCCCTAAAGGACCAAGTTCTGCCAGGCCAGATGACGACTCGGGTGAATTCCACAGCAGTCAGAAGTGCTAACATATTCAGGGTGCCAGATCTGAGGACACGGCTCCACTGGGCATCCTTGGCTGCCAAAATAGAAAACCTGGATGGGCTACACCCTTTTCCTGAGGCATTTTAATCCTGCTG
The DNA here is from genome assembly GCA_004027735.1 of Carollia perspicillata. NCBI lineage: Eukaryota > Metazoa > Chordata > Mammalia > Chiroptera > Phyllostomidae > Carollia > Carollia perspicillata. The sequence continues at coordinate 5,890 of PVKM010026828.1, read as the reverse complement.
AGAGATGATGTAGGGAGCCTAGGGCTTGAATTGCACCAGTAGGTGCCCAGCAACGGAGCGCTCTTCAGACCACAACTGAAACACAAAGCCTTTTAGTCCCGGGGCCCAATGTTATGGAGGATGTCTTCATAACATGCAAATTATCGAGTTACGAGATTAAGAAAGTAGTGTATTAACACAAGTTCCACTTGGCAAAGTCTGCTAACCAATTTTGTTTCTGGCTGGGATTTCTAGAGACAAGAGGGGGCACTTACTTGGTGGTTCGGAGCCGCTGAGGGGAGCAATGCCAAGGTGGTTAATCTGGGTTTTGTCTTTCCTGCTGACAGAAAGGTTTCACCTGAGTCACTGCATTTTTCTGGTCCTTTCTGAGTCACAAAAGCAAAACAAAAACAAAGCCCAAAGGAAAAAAAATAACTCTGCTTCTTGAAGATTTGTGCCTGGAGGGAACACAAGACCTGTCTGCTCCTTTGTTTGAGTGCGTCTGCTTCTTCTGAGACTGCTCTTCCTGAGTTCTGCTCTGTCCTTGCCCACTCTTGTCACACACAGCGCGTCTGGTCATCCCTCCTCTGCCCACCTCCAAGATTTTTTCTTCCTTTGAACCACATTCTCATTCTTAAAACCACTTCATTGGTAGCTAAGCAGAACGCGTCTCCAGCAGGGCGCTTCTCCGGTTGGTGCCAGGAAGGCCAGGATTGCGCTTTTCACCTCTACCTGGTAGAATTGATTTCAACGTCCTGTCAATGCTCTGAATTTTGAAGAAACAGTAACAATTTGTCAATAAATATTACTTATCAAGCATTCACTCTAGAGTAGAGCTACTCAAATACGAACACAAGTATCACTAATAGCACAGGATTGTGTACTTGGACTCAAGGAAGAGCTGGGCACAGGCTTGGGGGAGGGGTATTGTTGTCCCCCTGGAGGTCTGCTGCGAAGACGAAATTTTATTCAAATCAAGCCTTACCTTAGAAAGTAGTGAGAATTTTCCATTCTACTCTTTAAAATATCTGTTTGTGTTCGTGTACAAAGTTTTGATTATTTACCATAGAATAAAACCAATGCTCCTGGAAGACTTCTTTCTGTGTATTTAAATGACTTTATTTTTTTTTCACAGCAGATTCAGATTCACAGCAAAATTAACATGAGGGTAAGGAGAGTTCCCATATGCTACCTACCCCTACACATGTGTAGCCCCTGTTTTATCAATATCCCCCACCAAGGTGGTGCTTTTGCTACAATTGATGAATCTACATTGACACACCATAATCAACCAAAGTCCATCATTTACCTGAAGGTTCACTCTTAGTGTTCAATGTTCTATGGGATTGGACAAGTGTATAATGATATGTATTCATCATTATAGTACCATACAGAGTAGTTTCACTGCCTTAAATATCTTCTGTTCTCTGCCAATTCATTCTCCCACCACTGACCACTGATCTTTTTGCTGTCTCCATAGTTTTGCCTTTTCCAGAATGTCCCATAGTTAGGTTCATGCACTATGTAGCCTTTTCAGACTGGCCTCTTGCACTTAGTAATGTGCATGTAAGTTTCCTCCATGTCTTTTCACAGCTTGATAGCTCACGTTTTTTGCTGTTGAATACATGGTGCATTGCCTGGGTGTGCCACAGCTTATTTATCCGTTCACTAACTGAAGGACATGTTGTTGCTTCCAAGTTTTGGTAATTATGGATATAGCTGCTCTAAACACTTATTTGCAGGTTTTTGTGTAGACTTAAGTTTTTAACTACCTTAGTTAAGTAACAGGAGTGCAATTATAGGATGCTTTCATAAAAGTATATTTAGTTTTGCAAGAAACTGCCAAACTGTCTTCAAAAGCAGATGCACCATTTTGCATTCTCACCAATGATAAATGAGAGCTTCTGTTGTTCAATATCTTCCCCAGCATTTAATGTTCACTGTATTCTGGATTTTGAGCATTTTTATAGGTGTGTGTTCTACCTAGTTATTGTTTTAATTTGCGTTTTTCTGATAATATATGATATGGAGCATCTTTTCATATGCTTATTCATCATCGGTATCTCTTTTTTGGTGAGGTGTCTGTTAAGGTCTTTGGCCCATTTTTAAATCAGGTTGTTTTGTTATTGTTGAGTTTTAGGAGTTCTTTGTTGATTTTGAATAACAGTCCTTTATCAGATATGTCTTTTGTAAATATTTTCTCCCACTCTGTGACTTATCTTATGTTCTTGACAGTGTCTTTTGCAGAGCAAAAGCTTTTGATTTGAATGAAGCTAGTTTATCAATTTTTTTCAGAAATTGTGGTTTTGGTGTCATATCTAAAAAGTCATTGCCATACTCAAGATCATCTAGATTTTCTCCTATGTTATTATCTTCTAGGAATTTTTGTAGTTTTGTTTTTTATATCCAGGTCTATGATCCATTTTGAATTAAATTTTGTGAAGAGTTCATTTTTTCTGTGTTTAGATTTTTTTTTTTTTTGCACGTGGAGGGACAGTCATTCCAGCACCATTTGTTGAAAACTTATTTTGCTTTCTTATATTGCCTTTGCTCCTTTGTCAAAGGTCAATGGATTATATTTATGTGGGTCTATTTCTGGGCTCTCTATGGTTCCATTGATCTTTTTGTCCAGTCTTTTGCCAATACCACACTGTTTTGATTACTGTAGCTTTATAGTCAGTCTTGAAGGTGAGTAGGGTCAGTTCTCCAATCTTGTTATTCTTCAATATTGTGTTGGCTATTCTGGGTACTTTGCCTCTCCATAGAAACTTTAGAATCACTTTGGCTTGGCTGGGCTCCCGGAGGGTAAAACTCACAAAGAACTAGGTCCTCCTGGAGTTTTTAACTCTCCTACTTGTCTGCCGATTGAGCCTCCTCCAGTTCAGTGTTTCCTATCCTGGTACAGGTTCCCCCAATAGTTTATGCTCCTAGGTCTCTGCTCCAGTGAGCTATGATTCCCTGTATCATTAGCCTGTCTCTCCAATCTTGGAAGCCATGATTTGCCCTGTGACCTCTTCTCTCTTATGGATCCAAGAAGCATTGCTGATTATTTAGTCTGTGCACCTCATTTGTTATTAGAATGAAATTGAGACTAAGTTCCTTACATGTGGAACTGGAAGCCAGAAGTTCCCTGGAAGATAGGTTTTAGACGCTTTGCATCCCCCAAAAGGCTGCTGTAGGCCTCAGCAGTGTTCTGGCTCCAGGGTAAGACTCTACTTCCAGGACCCATGAGCAGAGTGACCAGATGGGTGTTCAGAGACATTTCAAATTTAGAATGTTCTGCCCCATTATCTTCATACAATACTGTGCTTGTGGACCTGCGTGAGCTGAATTTCACTTGAGGAAGTAAGGTCCCCATCCACTTTTGAGATATAAAATACTTGTCCTGTCTTTTTAGAGTTACTAATCCAGAGAAACAATATTATATTATGTGAAACAATGAATATTATGAGATATTAAATGATATCATGCTTATTCCAAAAAAAAGATTTGTGATGACGAAGAAGGCCATTCTTAATTGCTTACTAGGAAGGGGTGGATTGTGAGTGTTGAAGGGGTTCAGGAAAAAGAAAGGTCAGTGCCAACTGGAGAGGTCACAATGGGGGTGTGCTTGAGCCGAGTCATGAATGGAGCTGCTTGGCTTTCAGAGTTGCTGTAGCAATGGGAGCTGCCATTGGAGAAGCTGAAGGAATGAGGAGACGGGTTTCTTATCTTTTCCCAGAAGTCTTGGCCCGAAGGGCAGAGACATGCTGTGTCTTTGACACGTAGTCAGTAGATTGTTTCCTGCGGCTTGTTACAAGCTCAAATGTTTCCTGAATTAGTCATTCAACACAAAAGGAGGTTTTTCAAATTATTTGTGGAGTAGCTGGTTGCATTACAACCTATTCTGCCTCCATTTAGTCTTACTAAGGCAGGCCTCTTCATCCTGCGTTGCTAGCACTTTTGTAACTTTTCTGAAATGATTCTTGCTGTTGGAGAACACCCTGAAAAGTTCAGTCTAGCTCAGTCATCCTTTACTTCTTTTATGGGCACGTTTTGCAAGGTGCCCGAAAAACTTTGTATTCATCACTATCCCTAGAAGAAATTATAGAGCCATCGTTTGGGGCCCTAAGAAAAGGAACAGGTGTTACTGTCCTCTCTCTCCTAAACTATAATCTGCTCTAAGTAGGATGTCACTTTATGGGAGTGGAGTCACTCTCAAGTAATAGCTGCCCACTCAGATAGCCCTGAACCAAAGTGTGACTGTGAAGAAGAACTAGCCAGTAACTAAATGGAATAGCAGCAGTGATATTGGGCAAACACTTAGATAATCTATCGCTCAGTGAGGTTTACCAGTAGAGCTGCTACCAAGCAAAATAGTGAAGTAGGTGGCATATGTTTCTGAAATCTTATTCTCAGGCTTTTCACACTAAGTGGCTTTCTTCTACCCACATCTTAAGCACCCTTTGCCTTTGTGGCTCTGTCACAGAGAATTTTTTCATAGAGCACTCATATGTATTGGTAAATTATCATCACAGCTTCAAAAGTCAGCTTTGTAGGATATCTGTATTTTAATAGAAATCAAAACCTTACAGAAGGAAAGGAAGGATGGGGTTCCTGTCTTCAGTAACATCAGTCTGGCCATCAGACTGAGTAAGAAAAGGCCCAGGGCAGCTCTGGACACCTGGGAAAGAAGTCCTAATGAGATGCTGTACCCAGCGCAAGTAAAAGAGAGAGTATTTCTCTTTTCAGTGTATGGACTCTTCGGTCATGCTTACTTGGAAATCCCTGGTAGGGAGTACTCATTTCTTCTTTTTAATGTCTTCTTCAATATCTAGGCTGTTAGAAGAGGATGTCACTGCTCCCAGCACTTAGATAACAGAAGGAACCTGAGCACAATGACACCAGAAAATACCTCCCTCAGAACAATGAGCAAGGATGAGAATGCCCTCTTGCCCAATTCCTTTTCACTGTGGTTCATAGCCACAGGGGCAAGGCCTTGTCCAACATCACACTGATGTGAAGCCTGAAGTGAAGTCTGAAGTGACAGAAAAATCCATTGTACCTCCCTCTACTTGACCATACTCTTTCATGAATGCTAAAGAGGACTCTGGCCACATTCATGTTCAGAGAACTCAGTGTTAAAAAATACTACATCATGGGGGCCCCTCCCAACATATTGTTTGCATCAGAATGCCCGAGCTGCACTATGCCTTTTTATTTTGTGTGCTTATTTTCCTCTCCCCCCTGCTGTAAAATCTCTTGGAGCAGGGGCAAGGACAGGGTATTCTATACTTCCTATATTATCTATGGTGCCTAATTCCTTGTCTTGTACATAAAAGGGGCATAATAAATATCTGTTTAATAGATGAATAAATGGATACAGCATCTTATTTAGGACACCATTATATTTTTATGGAAAAGCAACTTTTAAATGAAATAACACAATTCCTGAACAAGTTATGAACAAATACTACTGAATTTTGTAAAAGAGAAGTCTGGATAGAGTTATATAAAACTTGTTCTATTTTAAGAGATATTATGAATTTTCTTGGTTGAGAGAAAAAAGCGATTCTCCACACTGTCTTTAGATTTCCTGCCAGTATGAATGATCTGATTCTAAATGATGATGTTGTCTGTGAGAACATTACTAAAGGTGGTATCCTGGGTGGATCTAAGTGTTGTTGGCAGTAATTCTGACTCCTATTCTGAAACATGTATTATCTGAGGGAGAAGAACAAAGGGATGGAGAGTGTGATCCATAAGACAGGCAGATGCCTAAGCAGTCATGGACCCCATTTCCTGCTCTCCCATCCAGTCATGGACCTGACCCCTCACCCCAACTTACTACTTATTGAAGCATGATAGAAAAAGAATAGTGTAGTGACAGAAAAGTGAGAGAAAGAGAACAAGAAGAAAGATTGAAAAGCAT
>PVKM010026827.1:0-19124 GCA_004027735.1 Carollia perspicillata | reverse complement strand
CCTATCATTTTCAGGGACAGAGGTTTCTTTCCCTGTAAAAGAGGAAGTCACTGTGCAGTTAAAGGAAACATGGGCATCCCCAGTTGTTCCCTGGTCCCGTTAAGCAACCAGGACCTAGAATGGTGCATGACCCCCTTGCAGCTCTGGCATTACAAGGCCTGTGCCTTGCCCCTACTCTGACCCAAGTGAGGGACTTCTTGAAGATTAAGATACAGAGGAAGTGTCTTGCAGCAGAGTGAGGTCTGAGCCACATGGCCCACGGTAGGGAGTGAAGGGGAGAGTCTGGGGGAAGGTAGAGCTGAGGGGAGTTCTGAATCCAGAGCTGGAAAGGGCAAGCAGTGGAGAGGACAGCAGCCAAAGAAGCAGGGGTGGGGAAAAGAAAAGAGGACAGGAAAGAAGAGAGAGAGAAGAGCCGCTGTGGCAGCTGCACCCAGTTCTGTGTCTCCAGCTGCCAGAGGCATTTGGGGCTGAAGAGCCAGGAACAAAGAGGCAGAGAGTACATGAGAATCTGTAGAAACCATCAGGAATTTCAGTTCCTCAAAGGGCAGAAGATCGTGAAAAGACTAACCTTAAGCAACAGCAGAGGCTAAGCAAGGAATATGAGACTATTAGAGAAAGATTAGTTAAAGACCCTGCTGTTTCTGACTAATCTTATTAGGAAACCACCCAGGGGTTTGGGAACACCTTCACAAAGTAGTGTGCTTCAGCAGGAGATTTTTTTGCTTGAGCCTGGCAGGCAGCCTAGGGCTTCTGGCCCATATCATCACCAGGTCAGCCTCTCAAGGGGGAAATCTTTATCACCGTGGCAGGGTCCAAATGGCTCTTAAATGCCTGACCCTTGCCCACCAATAAGTGGGGCTGAAACACCTGCAACCAGAGGCAGAATGGGAAAAAGAAAGGTAGGAGACAGGGGACCTACAAGCTTAAACAGAGCAAGGTCCTGCTTTCTTACCACAAGGCATGGCTACTCCTGATCCCTTTGTGGTTGCCAAACACTGTTACAGAAGGACCCAAAAGCTGCAATTTCTACCCCTGTTTTTGTCCACTTGGTGGAATGATGCCAGTTACTCCCTGGGGTGGCTAAAAGGCTGTTTTTTTCCCCCTACTTAATTAGGCTTAATCATTTAATCAGATGTCTGTTTCCATTAGCTCCCCTTCTTTTATTAATATCTAACTGACTGCCTGCTCTAACACTTTCATTTTCATTCTTCCCTCAATATGCTCATCACGCTTTTATACAAACCATGACTGACTCTCTCCTCCACCTGCAATGCCCTTCCCCAGCTTACTTGTCACCCTTGCAGTCTCTATTGGGTAGGATTCATTCTTTTGCCTGTGCTGCATTGTATCATGATGTATGTCTGTCTTCTTGTTGACCTGTAAGCAATTTGACACATATGTATTTTCATTGTTATGTACCTTCACTTAGTCATAGCTTAACATTTGTTAAATCCATGTATACTGGCCTGGCAGAAATCACATGGTGCATACTCAGGACAAATTTTAAATGAAAATAACATCTTTTTGTAGTATTTCCTTCTGGGGACAATTCAACCTCCAGATGATTTTTGTGTTTTTATCACTGGAATTCTATAGATGGAAGATGTGCCCAAGAACTTAAATGAAAGCATCATATCACAGAGCTTGTAGGTGGCAGAGGTGGTTGGTTCCTATCAAATGATTCCAGTATCCTAAAGCTTAACCTTCACACATTCTGCTTAGCTGGCACTAAAGAGTGGCATGGGATTTCTTGTAAAACAACATGATTATGAAGAGAGCAATCATAAAACTGTTAATATTCTTTATAGCAGTAATCTCATCCCTGGCAATACAGCTATTAGGAATAATTCTATAGAAGAAAAAAGCCACAATATGAGCATATAAAGACAAACCTTGAATGTGAATATTTGAAAGAAGGACAAACATATAGGCTTACAGGACAAAGATTTATACCTCCTTACCCTAATACTGTTGATGGTTACATCTTTATTTAGAAATATTGTTTCAATGCACCTTAAGTGTACCACAAGACCAGGCTCACATTGTTAATCACTAAGGAACTTTTCTTTCCTCAGTAAGCTAGATAAATTCATCATCAATTCTGTGATGGGTTCCTCAGATTTTTAGCTACAACACAACAAAACCATGATAATAATAATAGCTAATATTTCCTGGGCTTTCAGTTACACTGTTCTGATTTACTTATATGTGTTAAACCAATATTCAAACAACCTGCTGTTTCCCCCACCTTATAGGTGACAGATGTGAGGCATGGAGATTAACTTACCCACTTTAACAGAAATAGGAGGTGGTAGATAAAAGCTAAATACATGGCTTAAGGTTTTACCTTCATATGTACCCCTAAGCACCAGGCTGGGCTCCTCCGGGCCATTGTAAATTTTCCTGAGTTAATCTACAGGATATAATATTGACATTCAGCTTCCATTCCAGTTCAGGATACTGCTGCAGCTCTATCTTAGACTTCCTTGGTAGCTCTTTTCAAACTTCAGTTTCTATAATTCTCATAACATACAGCAAGTATTTACTGCGGATTTCAAATGTTCTCAGCAACTGTGTCAAAGATCCCAAGACTACCTTCATGTTCAGTGATTTCTTAGGACTCACAGAACTCAGTGAAGTTGTTATACTTTTGATTAAGATTTATTACTAAGTAAAATGATACTTTTAAGAAATACTTTGTAGTCCAGGGTTTTTACTGGGGGCCAGTCACATAGGAACTAGTGGCACTTGGCTGACTTCAACTATGCAGCCTCTAGCGCTCCTGCTCCTGCTCAGAGGTCAAACTGATGAGCTGTGGCCTGGGGCTCAACAGGAAAAAATGGATGTTCATCATAAATCATATTGTTGACTAAATCTGGCTTGTCTCCAGTCTTCAGATGTACAAAGACGCTCCTCTCAGGGAGAATGTTAGAGGGGTTTAAAGGTATTCTCTCAGAACCTGGTCAGGGCCAGTCCTTTCACTGGAATGTGCAGGGTTTGAGCGCCCCAGGCCCACTGAATTAGCCCTTCACTGCAGGGCAATGGAAGAGCACCTATCTCAAACAGTAGAAAGGTCTCAAGGCCCGGCGTCTTCCAAATGAGTTACACAAAAGCCGATGTTGGAATACTACAGCATAATGCATTTTAATTAAATCAGTTTATCAAAAATTTTAAGATGTGAATTATTTTATTTTCTGTCACTTTAAACAGAAACTTATCTAACATTTTTTAAATTGACTTATTGCTCATCATTAATGGCATGAGAATCAATTTTTATATTTTAAATTGAGTAGAATTATTTGCCACGCTATTAAAGGGCCTTTGACTGTTGTGTTTTTTGTTTCTCTTGGCTGTACTTCCCTCTGCATCTCTCTTACCCATGATTACTGGGGTTTAGCATTGTTTCTTACCATTCTCTCGAATCCTTCTTCTAGACTTAATGCCCTTCATACTTTCTAATATTTGTGATTCAGAAACTCTATAGTCAAGGTCACTTGACTAGGCTGTAAACTGAAAATTCATAGATTTTTAAAAGGCTGAGATTTAATGCATGCTCTTTGCCATATGAAAGGTGGATGGCTAGAGGGTTTTTTTCCTCCAGCAAGTTCTTGACTGCGTTCCAGAAAGCTGAGATTGTTAGATAGATACTATTAAATAAACTAAGGTATTGGAGAAGGTATAATTGTTTATCTGTAGTCTTAACTATGTTTTCCTCATCTCTAAGAGATGTACAAACACATGATAAGATTCATTATGTAAGATGCTATGATTGTAGGCATCTCCTGTGCAAGTTCATTTTAGGGCCATTTTCCAAATTAGTAATCAAAGGACAGATTAACCAATAAATGATATTTGGATAAATGGGTAGGAATTTCAATAGCATAAAATTGGTTCCCTCATTCTAAATTATAACAAAATAAATCCAAGACTAATTAAAATACAATTAAACCCTATGAATAAAATACTAGCAGATATTAAATGAGTATTATAATTTCTCAGTGTGGCACTATAGGAAAAACTCTATAGAAAAGAGAGAATTTTGACCACAGGAAAAAATAATCACTATTTTAGCAAATAATAATCATGATAAAGTTAAAAATAAAACGGCCTTACCATGAACTATGAAAATTATTTTCAAATTAAATGATAGGAGAGATTCAATATACATATCTTTGATGTATGGAATATCTTACAGACAAAGTGTGTATTTCAATAGTAGAGTAAATGTGTTACTATGTTGTAAGCTCTTTGAACAGTGTCTGGTACATACCAGGAGGTACATTTTTTAAATGAATGAATAGTGTATGGAAGTGTTGAGTAGTTATGAAATTCAAATATACAATTACTATAAGAAAATGTTTAATCATATTTTTAATTAAGGTAAACATAAATTAAAACAGAAAGAACTTTGTTTTTTCCTCTCAGATGCTCAGTGATTAAAATAACTAATAGCAGTCAATATGTAATGGGGTGCAGCCAGGGTCCCCCAAATGAAGGATTTGCAACAGAGCCCAGAACTCAGGATGTCCAGGAAATATAAAAATATAGGATATCCCCAACTCCACAAATCTGGACTGGGGATGGGACACATGGAGAAGGCCATGGAGAGTTATTTCGCCTATCAGCAGTTGGCCAGCTTCATACCTGATATGCAAAAATGGTTATTTTACATATCTATAACAGCAGGCTAACTTCATAAATATGGTAGGAGATGGGCATGACTTCGACCCTTGACATAACTGGGGTCAGCTTCTCTTTACAGTGCTTGGACATGGTTCACTCCATGCCACGGGGCCTTGCTTGGCCGGACTTACTGTGGCAGTACAGAAAGGCTGGGAAAATACGGGAGTGCTGGTAGGTGTAGCCGATTGTGGGAGGAGTCGGAAATGGGGCTGCAGAGAAAGATTCCCACCCGGATTTAAACCCAGGTGCGGCAGCCTTGTGGGTTTGAACCATGTAGTTTTGGGGCTCCCTTTACCACACAGCTTAGGGAGCAGGAAAGACAATGCAGGGATAGGGATGGGGACAATGGGAGACATGGCAGGGAAGGAAAGGAGTGAAAGGACTGTCACTGGTGGGTCATGAGAAGGTATCACATGGGTCTGAATTAAGAACTGTAGTGCCCAGTGACACAGCTGATGGTGCTGGGAACTGCTCACGGGAGGCCTGCCAGCTGAGCACAGATTACTAGGACTTCTATTTCTTTTCCTGAGATACAGTACCCCTGACTGGGCAAAGGGGGGAAGGAAGGACTGTGTGTGTTTGTGGGTGTTTTAAGGGACTTTGGGATTTTAACTAAGACATTAAGTCATTACTCTAAGTCTGTATAACTTGTAGGTAAATAGTTCCTTTCCTTTTCACCAAACTCTGGCATTGAGAGCCATAATTCTAATTCCCTGGCAGCAGGGAAAGAATCCACAGTGGCAGAGAGACCCTATAACCCCTGGGTCCATTCTGTAACAAATACAGCAATCTTACAACCGTTTTCAGAATTTTAAATTAGTACATTTTTAAAGGAAAGTTTATTAATATTTATCAAGTAAGGTTATAGAAATTATACAAAGATATGCACATTGGGTTGTTTATAAATTGGAAATGAAAATTAAATTCTGCCCTGGCTGGTGTGACTCAGTGGATTGAACACTGGCCTGTGAACGAAAGGGTTGCTGGTTTGATTCCCAGTCAGGGCACATGCCTGGGTTGCAGGCCAGGTCCCCAGTTCGGGGCATCTGAGAGGCAGCTACACATTGGCATTTCTCTCCCTCTCTTTCTCCCTCCCTTCTCCTCTGCCTAAAATAAATAAATAAAATCTTTAAAAAATGTTAAATTCCTATAATGTGCATCAGTTAACTTATAGTACATCCATGCAATGAAATATTATGCAGTTATTTAAAATGATACTGTAAAGCTACATGTGTTGGCATAAAACTAACAAGGAATTATTATCTATAACAATTATTAAGTAATACATAGTAATCTTTTTTGATAATTTTTAACACATATGTTTAGAAAGTAATTCTGTATACCTGTATATAAAATTTTATTAGACGATATAGTATTTCCCTGTGGTCAGATTAGGGAAATTTTTTGGCCCTTATAATGATACATTTATATATTGTTTAAAATATTATAATAGAGACATATTTTATAACCATAAAATCAATAGGGTTATTGGTGTTGAAAATAAACAAACATGGTGGAATTTGTAAGACTTCTGGATGAGATGGCACAATGAGAATGAAGGTTTGTCTATTTCTGTTATGGCTTTTTCTCCATTATTTCTACCCACTTCACAATTCCTCCATAAAATGATCAAAGACACAGAGTGGGGGAAAACTGTCATGGATGCTCTACTCAGGGACAGGTGTCCCCCGTAGTACGGAAGAGTTAAGGAATCTGCAATACAGAGTACAAAGGGGACTGAGTTTGAAGGAAGCAGGTCTGACGTGCACTGTTCGCTCTTCAGAACATCCCGTTACTAGGAGGGCTTGGAAGAGACCGCACAGAAACCTCACCTGTAGTCTGGAGTAATACAAGAACAAAGTTGGAGGGCTGGCACTGCCTGACTGCAAGACCTGCTGTGCACCAGCAGTAATTAAGACAGAGTGGCATTGGCAAAATAATAGACCCGCGGATCCATAGAACAGTGTAGAGGGCTCAGAGAGACCCACGTAAATGTATTCTACCGATGTTAGAGAAAGGGGCAAAGGCAACACAATGGGACAGAGATGGTGTGTTCAACAAGCGGCACTAGAGCAAGGGGATGCCCAGAGGCAAAAATTGAACCCAGTCCCAGATCTGACAGTCTTTACAAAGTTTAACCTCAAATAGGTAATATTTTAGGAAGTCATGTGATAACCATGCTGTAATGCCTTTCTGGAAGTGCCTAAAAACACTTGGAATAAAAATGGTTATGAGTACAAAAGAAAAAACTTAAAATGAATCACATCTCTAATTGTAAAATATAAAACTACAAAACTCTTAGAAGATAACATAGGAAAAAACCTATACAATCTTGGGTATGATGGTGATTTTATATATTCACAGCACAGGCACAATCCATGAAATAAAAAATTAATAAGCTAGTCTTAATTAAAATTTAAAACTTCTGCTGTGGTAAAACAAAATCAAGAGGATAAGAATGTCTATTTGCAAAAGATATACAGGACACAGGACTGTTATCCAAAATATACAAAAAACTGTTAAAACTCAACAAGTAAATAACAAATCCAATTTAAAAATGGGACAAAGGTCTTAACAGATCCCTCTTAAAAGAAGATGTACAGATGGAAAATGAGCACCTAAAAAGGGGCTCCACATCATGTCTCATGGGGGTAATGCAAAGTCAAACAACAATGAAATCCCATTTCACCTCTACTAGCGTGACCAAAACCTGAACACTGACAATGCCGGATGCTGGCAAGGGTGTGGAGCCTGCGGAATGCTCCTTTATTGCTTGTGGGAGTGCCAAATAGTACTGCCACTTTGGAAAGCAACTGGGCAGTTTTTTACAACACTAAATATACTCTTACCATAGGATCCAGAAGTCACACTTCTTGGTATTCACCCAAAGAAGTTGAGACATGTTCATACAAAACCTACACACAGGTGCTTTATTCTAGTTTTAATTGAATTTATTGGGGTTACATTGGTCAATAAAATTATATAGGCTTCAAGTGTACAATTCTACCATATGTCATCTGCACATTGTATTGTGTAGAAGCTTGATTCTTAATTGCCAAAACATGAAAGCAACCAAGATGTTCTCCAGTGAGTGAATGGATAAATACACGGTGGTACATCTAAATGATGAACTACTATTCAGTACTACAAAAAAGTGAGCTAATGGGCCATGAAAAGACATGGAGGAAACCGACATGCATATTACTGAGGGAAAGAAGCCAATCTGAAAAGGCTACATGCTGTGTAATTCCAACTATATGACCTCTGGACAAGGTATAACTCCTCTTATGTAAATAATAAAAAGACCAGCTATTGCCAGGGGTTGAGGGGAGGGCAGAGTGAGCAGGCTGAGTACAGAGAATTTTAGGCCAGTGAAGATACTCCATGCGACACTGTAATGATGGTTACATGTCATTATACAGCTGTCCAGACCCACAGAATGCAACACATGGAGAGTGAAAGCCAATGTAAACTATGGGCTTTGGGCGATTATGATGTGTCACTGCAGGTCCATCAGTTTGAGCGAGTGTGCCGCTCTGTTATGGCGTGGAGATAAGGGCAGAAGCGAGGCAGGTGTGTATGGAAATTCTCTGTACCTCCCCCTCAATTTCGCTACGAACCTAAAGTATACTAAGATAAGGGTTTTAAAAACATTGTTTATGTATGTATAGATAGATAGTTTAGATAGATGCATAGGTAAATAGATAGGTAGATAAATTTACATAAAGAACTTTATCCTTGATAAATAATTGGTAGTCTATTGCATTAATAGTATTTATCGTTTTAATTAGGAATTAAAAGTATTTTGGCTTTCTTTGTACAGCTTTGTATTTTTCCCGATTTGCACAAAGATCGGCTGATGATTAGGGAAATAAAACATCATTAGGTGTATACTTTTGGCAAAATAAATACTGTGTAAGGTAAGTTTGAAGCTATCTGAGCTTTGTAACTTTTCCTGGAGATCCAGAAATATCCAATTATAGGCACTGTCTTAAAAATAATGTGGTTCGATTGCTTTGCAGATGTCTGAGTTGTTGTTTTTTTTTTTACCAATTCATATTGATTCATATGTCCCCATAACTCAGAGGAGCTGATTCAGGGGTAGACTCTCTCAGCAATAAAGAGGGCGTCAGAGTGGGATGCTGTATGCTTTATTTTCAAACAACTTAGCATCCCTTATTAATTGTATCTGATTAGCTCAAAATTTACTTTTGCTATTTTAACTGCCTGAGAAAACCATTAGAAGGTTTTAGCTAGAGTGTCTATGAATATTCATAGACAGTCAGCCTCTGTGTTAGAAACCACACCCTCCTCTCCGCAGTGTCTGCGGCAGAAATAAGAGGACCCTCAGGAACGCACAGGGCAAATGAAGGCTTGACACCGGGCTGCCTGCGGAAGGCAAAGAAGGTCTGCTTCGCTGTATTGACTTTTACATAAAAGTCTCTCTGACTGTTTTGCATCATGGAAATGTTTTTAAGCTTTTTTCATCTGTTTGGCATGATTTGCTTAATCACAAATTCCTCATAAATTTCAAATTGTCATTTTTTAAAAATCAGAGATTGATATGTAGCATTAAAAAGATTACATATGAACATACGACTCCTGCATTATTCGGGGATGTACAATGAAGCAACATTTTGCATATATACATGGTTGAACATAGAAGGGTGATTAAATATCTCAACGAGGCTATAACTTTGAATTTGAGTTTGATATATGAATATAGGGGCATATGTAAGTGAGTTGATACATGTTTAAATACTGGCAACTTGCTTAAAATCATGACTAGCTGGCTAAATCATTATATGTGTTTTATTTATATGCATCATTCATGTATGTCTACACTGTGCCACACAAAGTTCCCCAGGAAACTTCCTAATCACGTGGAAAGTAAGGAGCTCTGCACATGAATACACATATTCCGTCAGTGTCTGTGGCCTAGGCTCTCATGGCGTCCTCTATCTTACGCATTGTCTTTGAACTGCACTAAGTATCAGAGTTGAAATGAACGGATCTTTGAGGGCCTCCCACCTCCTTCACGCCTCCCTTCCCTGCCAGTGAAGCCTCCTCAATGGACTGCGGACTTTCTAAGGTTTTCTTTATTATTTATTTTTATTTTTTATTATTAATGTTAGAATACAGTTGTTTCCATTTTCTCACCCCCACTTCCCCCATCCTACCCATCCCCACCTCCCACCCGCAATCCTACGCTCCTTAGGCTCTATCCATGGGTCCTTTATACATGTACATTTATGACCCTTTCCCTTCTTTCCCACCTTATTTCCCTGCCCCCTCCTGTCTGCTTACTGTCAGTTTGTTCTTAATTTCAAGGTCTCTGGTTATATTTTGCCTGCTTGTTTGTTTTCATCTGGGGACAAGAACTTAAAGCTGAACGTAAGACTTCAAACCTCTCTATCGTGTTTTTCCTAAAGTTCCTACCAGAGTCTCTCTCTGTCTGATCTCTCTAAGCACTTAGACTTTCTTTTTCCATTCTCTTTATTTCTATTTTTCTTAAAAAACTTCAGTTCTTCTGTTAACTTGCAGAATTAATTCAGCAAATTTGCATATCCCAAATTTGCTTAACCAAACCTGTCAATGTATTCACAAAACAAGGTTTTTCTTATCACCATGATACAGACTTTTAAAGAATTCTTGGGGTTATATAACATAAAGCAAGTTTTTTTTTTTTCCCATTGGCTACAAGTGCTTATTTTTAAGCCCGAGTGAGTGCCTCCAGGGTTCCATTTCCATCGCCTGCTCACTGCGGCTCTTCCTCCACAGCCCTTCCTCCTGTGCTGTTGCAGACGCGCATCGCTCCTGCAGCAACGCTCAACCTCCTGTCTCCATCTCCACTTCCTGCCGCGCTGCAGCCCCACACCCAGGTCTGCACACAGGCATCGCTCCTGCAGCAACGCTCAACCTCCTGTCTCCATCTCCACTTCCTGCCGCGCTGCAGCCCCACACCCAGGTCTGCACACAGGCGTGTGGATTTGGAAGTCCCTCTAGAGCACCTCAAATGTTACATATGCTGAGTAAATACTACTCTATCCCACAAACAACCTGCTATTTCTTTTCGTGCTCCTCAAATGTGTTAATACCGCTATTATCTTCACAAACGCCCAACCCAGAAATCTGGGAGGCATTATTAAGTCATACCTTTTCCTTATAAGTAACGTTGGATTATTAATGGAAGTCTGTCTTGTCTGAAATCTATGGCTTCCTTTCCAGGCCCATTAGCCCTCCTTGACATCTTCATTATTTTTTCTTCCTAGGCTCTGGAAACTACTGCATTAATCGACTTGCACTTGGTCTGTTCCTCTTTCAATCTATCTTCTTCCAGGTGCCAGAGAAATCGTTCTTAACTACAAATCTGACTTTTACCCCCCCTCCTCTACCTCAAAGGTCAAGCTCAAGGGCATGAAATATGGGGGTCCTCCTTACTGGCAGTTTTGCTTCCCATAGTTTCAGTTATTCAAGGTCAATTGTGGTCTAAAAATATTAAATAAAAATTTGTAAAAATAAATAATTCCTGAGTTTTAAATTGTGTGCCTTTCTGAGTAGTGTGATGAAATCTCGAGCCTGCTTGCTCTGTCCCACCTGTGACGTGAATCATCCCTTTGTCCAGGGTGTGCACCCTGTGGATGCTACCGCCCACCCGTTAGTCACTGAGCAGCCACTCTGGTTATCGGATCAACTGTCATAGTGTCACAGTGCTTGTGTTCAATGATCCTTATTTTACATAATAACAACTCTAAGGTGCAAGAGTAGCAATGCTGGCAATTCGAATATGCCAAAAAACAGCTATAAAGTGCTTCCTTTAAGTGGACAAGTATGTATGTACAGTAATAAACATAGTATATGTAAGGGTCAGTGCTCTCTGTGATTTCAAGCATCCATTTTGGGTCTTGGAACATACCCCTCGTGGATAGGGGGGGATCTACTGTATTAAAGTGCAACAACCTTCACAGTCTGGCCCCAGGTGACTACCAGCCTTGTTCGCTTCCATTCCCTCAGACTCCCAATGCGAAGTCTAGCCCCTTCCTACGTTTCTCAGAGACCTGTCACGTTGGATGTTTTGTGTACCTGTGTAAGTGCTGTTCCTTTTGCCTTGAAAGACCTTCCCCAGTGTTGTTTTTCTAACTGATACATGCCTACCATTCCTTCAAGACCCAAATGAAAAGAATCTTTCTCTGACCCCTTGCAAACTTACCTTTGCAAACTTGTACTTGACCCCTCCTTGACCCCTCTTCTTGTCTCTCCTGCTTAACAGTGATTCCCTCTCCACCCCTCTCCTCCCACAGCACTTTCTTTACCCTTTCATCAAAGCATTCCTTGTCTGCTACTTTCTCCCACTGCCCTGGTCAGGATGATATCCTTAAGCAGATGTATAATTATTTCAATGATACTGACACTG
This sequence comes from Carollia perspicillata, assembly GCA_004027735.1. NCBI lineage: Eukaryota > Metazoa > Chordata > Mammalia > Chiroptera > Phyllostomidae > Carollia > Carollia perspicillata. The sequence continues at coordinate 7,027 of PVKM010026827.1, read as the reverse complement.
AATACCAGATGTCTCTTCTGGAAACGTATAAATGACAAAATTTTTAAGATCAATTTTAATACTTCGTAGTTACACTTTGGTTTTCTTTAAGTATTAAGATATATCTTACCTACCTGAAGTCAGACACTGAAATAACACCTTATTTGGGTACTTTGTTGCATATTATTTCAACACCTGCCACTAGGTGCTGAGACTATAAGAGAAAAATCCAGACAAAGCTCTTGTCCTCTCAGAGTTTATTTTGTAGTGCAAGAAAATGACAAATGACAATAAATAATAAGAAAGTATGGAGTTCACCAGATGGTGATAAGAAATGTGGAGGAAAAATATAGCCATATTAAAAAGATAGAGTTTACATAGAGAATGTTATTGTACATGGAGTAATCTGAGAAGGCCTCTAAAAGGTAGTAAGAGAGGAAATATTTGGGGGTAGAGAGAGAGAATATCCCATACTGAGGATCCCAGTGCAAAGGAACATGGGAGGGCTGTCTGTCTGTCTGTGGGGAGCGTACGGTGTAGGCTGTATGTGCGTTGGAGAGGAGGGAGACAGTGGTGGTAGGACCACATGATCTTAAAACTTCCAGGGTTTACTTTGAGTGAGGTGGGACTATGGAAGTTTTTTGGAGCAGATGAGTGACGGAACTGACTTGCTCTTTTGAAAGCATTCCTCGGGTTGTCGTGTGAACAATAGACTATAGCATGAGGACAAGGGCATAAGCAGGGAGAGTCGTTAGCCGTTTCTTACAATAATCTAGGGGAAAGACGACAGCAACTTCAACTCAAGTTGTAGCAAAAGAAGGAATGAAAAGGGCCTGGACTATGGATATATTTTGAAGGTAGCTGTGTAGGATTTGCTGATAGATAAATTATTGGGTGGAAAGAAAAAGAGGAAATGAAGGTAACTCCATGGTGTTCTGTCCAAATAGCATGAAGAATGATATCATTTACTAACGTGGGAGGAGTGATGATTTTGGAAGGTGGGAATTGGGTAGTAAGGCTATGAAGAGCTTTGCTTTTATATATGTTAATGATCTACAACTAGCACAGTCTCTCGAAAAGGCATTTGCTGCTTTTCTCCCTTGCCAAGATCACAAGAGACTGCCCATGCAGTGGGTTGTACACCCAGATGGTGAGGTTTGCAATGTGACGTGGGCTGCTTGCCTCAAAGCCTAGCGGGTTTGAAGATGGAAGTTAAGTGTCCCAATATCACAGACAGCTGTCTATATTTCACAAAGATAAGAGCAAGATCCTCATGAGATAATGAAGCCTCAGGGCAATTTGGCTTGGATAGAGCTGTGTCCAAAGAAAGCCTGGATTAGCACACAGACTGCTTTCTCATTTCCTGGGCTCCTTCAACACATGGAAGTACCACGACTAGCCCAGAGGCTTTCTGTGCTTGCTTATAAAGGGGGGTAATTTTGCCTCAAAAATAAGAACTCACCAATATTTTATTTTCCTAAAATGATAGGCTACTCTGGAAGTTGAGGCTGACAGGCGCACCTTTCAGAACTGATGTGCAGGCACTGTTTAGTTAGACACGGTTTCATGCAAAACCTCTATGAAGCAGGTTGGACTTCAGTTGTTATTGAAGGCAGAATTGTTATTATTATCAGCTAAGAAAGTCAAGTCCAAAAAAGGAAAAAAAAATAAATTCTAGGAGCAGGAAGTAGCAGTACAAGTTTGCAAAGGTAATTGCATCAGGGCTAGGATGAAGAACAACCTGTCTGTACTTGGAATGTGGTATTCTTTATACCAGAGCACACAAATACAATCACTGAATGTTTAACTGCATTTTTAAATCTCTTAGGTAGGTTTTTTTTGGAACCAGCAGAAACCTCTGCAGTGTAATTTATGTATGCATGTTGTTGGGAAATAATTCAGAGGAGGCTATTGGCAAGTTGAGAAGGGACTTGCTTGTATTGAGTGATCATAAAATATCTTACATAAGCTATTGGAGACTATCCAGTTCTTTCTTGTTGCAGAGAAACTTGCCCTCTAACTCTTGGAAACAAGAATTTTAGATTCAACCAATGAAAGTGAAGGGAATAGCATTACCTCATCGAAAGTGTGTTTCATTGGCTGTTCACTTTTCAAGTAACTTCGAGATAGTTTCTAATACTTTAACCCTTGTGTTTAAAAATTCTACATAGTACAGCATTAGAGTTAACTCTTGACCCCAAGGACATTCTGTGTGTTATAACATGGCTAGATTAAAGAAGCAAATGCCACTTACTTCCATTCAAAACACAAAACAATACCAATGGTCAGTTTGATTGTTAAAAACTAATTTTCTTTCTGCTGAGTCATAATGTCTCTATTTGCATGCTAGAAAGTATCATTACTTGAGGAAAAAGGGCAGGGAGAATCATAAACTGATGTATGCTATGCATACCATATCCTATGGCTTCTGAAATATCCAATGTTTGCTGAGGACTATACCTCCTCACCCATTTGTCTGTGGCAAGCTGGGGGTTAGTGTTGGGTTTAAGTGCTGGAGACAGGACTTGAAATCTATGCATGTGGGGAAAACTGGTGAATACAGCTCAGGGATAAGAGCATCTTTAAGGGAATCCAGGGATATAAAGCTCATATGGTTTATCAACAGCAGATACTTGCCCTTGTTATAAGAACACTTTCCCCGTCTTCCTAACCCCACCGATCCTTTAGGCAAAAGTAAAATACCACTGTGTCTATTTAAAACAACTCTAACTAATCTTACCTCACCTTTTGACGTCTGTGTGTCCTGTTTCATGACAGGACTGTACTAGTATTGTGACCTAGACTATGCTACCTGACAATTTCTATCTTGTGTTGTCAATTAGGTCTCAGTGCCTTAATGTTACCATGAAGGAGTTGCAGGGTTTTGCCTCTTTCTTAGAAGCCAGCACAATAACAATCTGAAGACTGGTTAATATGGTGATGATTGAGTCAGAACTTTGGGAACAGAAACTGAAAGTGAGCATCGTTTTTAATAGCTAACCAGATGAGGAAAGTCCACTTCGAAAAGGCCTATTTTTTTTAATCCTCAACAGAGGATATGTTTATTGATTGTAGAGAGAGAGGAAGGGAGAGAGAGAGAGATGTGAGAGAGAAGCAGTGATTGGCTGCCTGCCGTAAGCACCCAGGCTGGGGAGTGAACTTGCTGTCTATGTACGTGTCCTGACAGGGTGTCAAACCCACAGCCTTTAGGTGTACGGGATGACGTTCCAACCAACCGAGCCACCTGGTCAGGGCCTGTTTTCCTTCTTTCTTTCTTTCTTTCTTTCTTTCTTTCTTTCTTTCTTTCTTTCTTTCTTTCTTTCTTTCTTTCTTTCTTTCTTTCTTTCTTCCTTCCTTCCTTCCTTCCTTCCTTCCTTCCTTCCTTCCTTCCTTCCTCTCTCTCTCTCTTTCTTTCTTCTTTCTCTCTTTTTTTTGTCTCTTTCTCACTTCACAGACCTACTCCTTCAGAGCTTTAAGGTTGCTAAAGGTATAATGAACTTAGAAAAAACCTAGATTTAATATCTGACTCTGTCACTTTCTGTGTTGTAATTTTAGATAGCCATTTAAGTTCCATGACTTTCAGTTTCCTGGTCAGTAAAACTGGGATAAATGGAGACCAGTTCACAAAACAGTCACAAGGATTCCAGGAAGGCACGTAGATCCACCCACCTTGCCATCTTTTTACCATCTTCCCTTTACCCTGGGTAAGATCTATTCATCCTAGATGGTAGGAAAGAAAATTTTGTGATTAGCAGTAATTTTCTGGTGTTGCCTCTTACTTCATTCATTCCTCCTCAGCTAGGAGAGGCTAAAACCTTCCCTGGTGCCTTAAGTTCCTTCTAAGTCTCCAGCCAATCTCCATCAAGACAGAAAGAAGAACACTGATGGCGTCCAACTCCTGAAATAATGGGTCTTGAATTCCATTGGTTGTCAGTGATCTTGCTCACCTCCGATGAACCTGGAGCATGAAATGTCACAGGATGCAGCCTGCAGCTTTACCTCTGGAGCGCACCTCTTTGTTCCAAGTGGCTGGGCATCGTCTCCCTGCTCAACTCCTCGGGCCCAGGGTGAGATAAGGGTCTTCACCTCAACTGTAGTGCCCTGCACTGGGACCCACACCTTGTTGCTGGCACCTGTGTTCCTCAGGCAGGAGCTGTGCTATCCTGTCAAGCTAAGGGGACTCACGTCATGAACCACAGGCTTGACCTGAGTCTCTGTTGTCACTGCCCGTGTGACCTGTTTGCCTTGCTCTCTTAGAGAATTACTTTGGATTGCTGAGCACCAGTTAGCACACACATTTTCAAGATCAGTTAATTCATTCACTTTTTCACTTTTCTCATCCCTTCTTTTGTCTACTTTCTGAGCACGTAACTCTACTGGAAACCCTTGCCTAAGCCCTAGGATGCAGAGTTGAATGTCTAGTTCCATCGGTCTTGACCTGACCATGTCTTAGCTTCCCCTTGTACTGCACTGAGCCCACTATGAGTCATAGCTGAGCCCGAATTATCCTTAAATGGTACCTTCCATCTTTTATAGGAGAAGACATTCAAATGGAAAATGAAGAAAATGCATACTGAATAATTTGGATATGTCCTGACATTTTAAATTCACCTCAAAGCAAATAAGCAGTGGTTTTTCCTAAGGAGAATTATTTACATTAACAACAAACAGGTAAACAAAATAATAGGGTAGAAACAGAAAAATCTTTAAAGTATAAAGTAACATACTGTGCTTGTCTAGTGAGAGATTGAGCATCAAACAAAACAAATTTAATGCAGGGCCCGCCTTCTCTAAACAAATGCTCTAGTTTTAGTAGATGGCTGATTTGTTATAGTCCTAATGATTTAATGGAAATGATCAAAATCTTTCCAAGTATTTCTTGCCTTTGTTTTTAAAAAATCAATGCCCAGCTTTCCATCAAGTTACATAAAGAATGAAGCCAATATAGAGAGTACAGAGTCTGTCAGAGCGTCTATTTAAAATGACCTAATGCAAGGACAGGTGCCCGGAGGCCTTCGTGATTCCCCAGCGCTGCAGCCAGACTGCGTTCCCCGAGCCAGCACCGCCGAGACACGGGGCTCCCCACCACGGTTGCTCCCCTCTGGCCAGACCTGGGATCGAGGCATCTTCTGCAGCCTGACTTTCAGTGGTCCCAGAGTCTCTTTCCCTGCCAGGTTGACTTCTGCATCTTTTGTGGGGAGGTGAGCATATGCCAAAGCCAGAATTTCAGCCTGGCCTATGGGGCCCCAATCTGACTTCTGTGTTAGAGTTCTGCCCACCCGAGTCGTTAGCTGCCTTCTAAAGTTTCTTTTCGTATAGTCTAGCTGGTCTCCATGATTAAGATTCTGTTTTCCAAGTAGCTTATATATTCATTCATTTTCACAACAAATATTTATCGGACAATTACAATGTGCCAGGAAGGTATGGATTAGAACAAGAACAAGTGAGATTCCCCTACCTTTGCCGAATTTACATTTTTCAAGACATTACTACAACATGTAATACGGATTAATAGGGCAAATACAATTCCTATCTCCCCTGTCTCCTCTGAGGGTTTGATCTTGAATTCTGCTCAATGAGGAAATTTCCTAGATTCCTAATGACAGTGTTCCTGATGCCAGAATCCTGCCCCTCCCCACTTCGATTTCCCCACACTGTGTCCTTTCCATGGGTTCTATGTCTCAGCCCTGATCACTTAACACCTCATAGCTGAGGCCTGTTTCACTTTTCCCTAACTTCGGAGCTGCCTGGTTATCCTCTCAGCAGGTCTCTGTAGAAGATCAGTTACTTCCAGCAAAGCTCTGGCATTTTGCCCCTGGCTACCCCCTCGACCTGTGCTCTCTCTCTCAGCTTCAGATGCCAAGGTCCATGGATTCCATGCCCATCAGCCCACTAGGCTGCAGAGATTGCTGCAAATATATCCTCATGCAACCTTTGACTCGGCACTGACTTTCTCTTTAGCTAAACTCTACAGCGCCCTCTAAGATACAATGTCGTGCTTCTTGAAGGAAGCTGCAATCTTTAACAGACAGCCTGCTTCATTTTAAAGCCACTGCCATACTTAGATACTTCATTAATGAGGCAGGCATGCACTCTCTTCTTATGTGCAAAATGAAAATAATGAATGTTGATTTGAAGTTCAAAAAGAGATCACGCATGGAAAAAAAGTACTTTGGACTGCAATGCACCATCCCCATGTGAAATAGTTTCACAGCTGCCTGGTAAGGGCTGCCCTGGTAAGATAAAAGAAACATTGTAACCATTAAGACTGACTTGCCCAAGAGAGTACAATTTGTTTTTCTTCCAGTGTCAGTTTTCTCTTTTATTAAATGGAAGGGCTGGGCTGGATGACTTTCCAGGGTTGATATTTATTCTGTAATACTATTCTATCTTATTGATGCCTAAATATTTCAGTAAGGTCAACTAATAAACAAATCCACTATTCTTAAACGTTTATCATACAAAGAGCTGGTGCAAGAGTGTATTGAGTGCTTGGGACACACAATGATTTTCCATTGGAGCGTGGTTACTGACGGATTCTCAGATTCAGGACAGAAGTAGCATATGTGGAAAGGTACAAGTGTCAGCATGAAGGTAAGTGTCAAATACGAATAAGATACTACAAGCAACGAATTGGAACAAACTTTTACCAAGAACCAATGCCTTTACCTCATCAAATCCTCGTAATCACAATAACTGTGCGAGGTTTATATTGGTATCCCTATTTTGCAAATGAGAGCTGTGAGACTGAAATAACATCCATAATTGATCAAGCTAAAACAGCTGTAACTAGAAAGCAGTTTTGTAACAATATAGGTTTTTCTATTAAATTAAAGAATTAGGTATTTCAGAAACCACACATTTTGTTTATTTTTGCTTTTGTTTTATTTGCAGATAATGGACTACAGACACCGGAAAACTTTTGACAGTCAAAAGGGTTACTGTTAGCAATTTCTCGGGGACAACAGACATGAAGCAAAACTGACCTGGGCAAACGAGGATGTGTGATCACCCTACGTACCATGCTGTATTCAAACTATATCACTGC
>PVKM010026826.1:0-19127 GCA_004027735.1 Carollia perspicillata | reverse complement strand
ATGGCTGCCAAATGAAGCCAGTATTGGCATGCTTTGACTCTCTTAGGTGGGTTATGATACAATTCTGTAGCAAGTTTATTATTTAAAATTCAGTGGAATTTATTTTCCATACTGTGCAGTTTTCCTGAAGTACCATCTTTGAATGTATACTTTTGGGGTTAGAAATCTATGAACTGGGAAATCTGATTTGCCTCTGAAGATAATAAAAGTTTAATGAGAAGGCACCCCCCCCCCAAAATATAAAGGGATGGAGAAAGAAAATGAACACAAGCAACTTTCCTCCTACATTTTGTATTTGTGTATACTATATCCAGCCACACCTTTTGGGGGTGAGAATGAAGACACGCTCCTCTTGATATTCAAATTACATGGCTATGAACCCTGATCTACCAGCCCAAGGACAGCGTTCTTCCCAGCCCCCCACCACTGGTGATCGCGGACTAGTTCATCAGTCTGCCTGAGCCTCACTTGCCTTGTCTCTAATGTGGGGAGAGTACCAACAGAATCCTCTTCTTAAAGTTGTTGTTCTAATTAGATGAGAAAAATACATGTGAAAAACTTAGCACACACTCACAGCATGGGAAGAGATCATGAATGTTAACTTCTCTTCAGCACAATGGGCTGGTTCTGGTTATTACGTACTCGGAGGACAGAAAACCAAAACTCAGCTCAGGTCTTTAGGGAGAGGGGATCTTTTCCCTGTTGTTGCTTTTGCTGCCACAAGGTATCGCTGGCGGTCCCAAGGATTAGGGCAATTCTCCCTGGATTGAGGGGGAGACGGGAGCTCAGGGGATCTGCAGCAACGCTCCGCTCCGGGGTGGAGAATACATACATCCAGCTACCACTGTTGCACAGCACTCTGGGCCTGGGCGCCGAGCGCTGCACTCTTCCACAGCGCCAACCAGAGGAACTCTCTGTGTGGGCGGAGGTGTTCTCTGTCTCCGTGGCTCCATGTGGCAGCCACTGATCTCAGGTTGCCACTGAGCCGCGATTACTTTTTTCTTCAGCTTCATGGAGATATAACATATAACATATAACATATATATAACATTGACATATAACATTGTGTAAATTTAATTGACATATAACATATAACATTGTGTAAATTTAATGTGTACAGCGCAATGTTTCAATATTTGTATATATTTGAAATGATCACTGCAAATAAGGTCTGTTAACATGTCCCTCATCTCGCATCTCTCCTGTTTCCTCATTTTAATGATGTCACTCCTGTGATTACTCACCATAGAGAACTTGAAATTCGGCTGTGGAACTGAGACCAACATTTTATTTCACTTTAATGAATTTACAGTTAAATGGCCACGTATGGCCAGTAGCTTCCGTTTTGGACAGTGCAGCTCTAGGAATAGGGCTTTCTCACCCCGAAACACACATACGTGCACAAGTCACATCCAGCCCTCTGGCTGAGGTACGTGAGGAAAGGTCGGAAGGGGTTTCACATTCAGTCACGTGCTGTCCCTGAAATCAGCCATCTATCAACTCCAAAGAGTCAACTCGGCTTCTTTGTGCCACTTCTTACTGGGCCTGAGTTCAGGCTTCATAACGCCGAACCGAGGAGCAAGAAGGCTGCATCAGTCTAACAGCCCCGAGGTACCGCAAGCTCAGCCTGCCTCGGTAGGACACCACCAGACCATTTGTCGCTCAACCTCTCCAGGTCACCCTGTCCAGGCACAGGACAGGCAGGCAGGAAGCCCTTCTCGCCTTCATCCCACTTGCTTTCTGCCTCGGGATGCCTGGCAGTTGATTCTTAAGTACTATGTTCCCCTTGCCTTAAGAGACAATAACTTATATAAAACCATATGAGGTGGGCATGTTTTTCCATGTCTAGGCTGTTCTGTCTTGGCCGTAGTCCCAGTGCTACAATATGATCCATTAAATCTCATGACAACGCTATGTAGTAGATATGTGTCTTAGCTGGGATTCTTGGGAAAGCAGAACTGGATACAAAGGCCTATGTGTAAGTAATGTATTTGGTAATGGAATTGGAGGAAGCAGACATAAGGAATAAATGGAGTAAAGAAGGAGGAAAGATAAGCTGTACAATGTTGATTCATGTTTATCTCTGAAAAACAAAACAGTAACTCTTGCTCCAAAGTTCTAATTGGCATTGATATTATTAATCTGATGGACAAATTTGATGTGTGTAGAATATCAAGAGAATTGAAATCTCTGCATACCACACTGCAAAGGGGAGCTCTTAGACAAAGAATGGTGAATAGGTATTGCTCTCCTCTCCATGTTAAAAAGTGAGCCTCTTTTGACCCTTTTTACTGATAAAGACGGAGAAGAATGTACTTATCAGACCATTGGCCATATACTAAGTGCCAGAGCCTGTGTTGATTTGCTCTAGTGAATCAACTGTATTTGACACAGCTGGTGAAACTTGGGCCATCACTTCATTAAGTTTTTGGTAGTTCATTGTCCTCTGCCACGATCCATCTGGTATTTGCTGGGGACAGCCAGGTGACTCAGTGGAGATTGCCACTCACACATGATTTAAGACTTTGATTATGACTCTAAGTTCTGCCGTTCCACCTGGGATATGACATTACTCCTGATTTATTATCTTGGCTAGATGTAGGAGGATTTTCAAGGGTTTCCATATAACTCTTACTGCTATTCTGGCCCTTACTCCACAGGTTAGGGAATCAACATGACAGGTCCACCAGCTACTCAGAATATCTATTCCAATTAATACATTATAAACAGGATTCCATTTACCACCTGGCACACCTCCCCAGCCCCCTGCTCTATCTACAGGAATATGATTGTATTTCAGGTACACAGACCTAGATATTCCTGTTTCCCCAGTATGGCTACCCCAGCAGATGGACACATATACCTTCAGGGGACATATTCACTGTACTTATAATGTTGCTGTAGATTCCTTTCTCAAGCAGACCCATGCTCCCTTTAAATCAGTGGGTTCTGGGTTTCTGTACTGACTTAGATGTGGAAACAAGGTGAAGGATGATGGTTTTCCATTATTGCAGCCTATTCAGGTCTCTACTCTCCAGCTTTTTCATTTTATTGGTTATAGCAGTTAAGTGATACCTGTCCTGCTCTCCATCTATTATCCATACTTGCAGTGCTGTGCTTGCTATAGATCCCTGGTGTTCAAGGCCTTCTGATTGCTACTCCAAGTCTTGCTGACCAATAGATAATGACATCTACCTGGCCTCTGACAATTAAGCCCTGCCATTTGCCATTCCAGAATCCTCTTAGTTCCATTTACTCTGAGGAGCCCAGCTCAATGGCAGATCCTGCCATTTCCAATACTGACCTTCAGAGGACAGCTAATCCAAGCTTTTCGCATACTTCAGAGTCCCTCTCAGCAATGCATTCTCCATTCTTCTCTTACTGAGAAGAGCATTTCTGGGCCCTCCTGGGTTGCAGCCAGTTGGCGGGTTTTCAGGTCTCACTCAGTATATCGTTTCTACCATTCCCACCTTCTTGAGCCTTTTGATCCTGTCAACACTGTGCCAAGGCAGTTCCAGCATCTCTGCCTCATTCCCTGGAGGTCAGTATTCTGGCCAGGCTTTGAGGAACCCTCCTAGAACCAGCCCCAGGTGTCCTGCTGGGTCAGTGTACCCTGAGTTATACAAAAGTGCAGTATGAGGTTTTCATACCAGTGATCTTTCCATATAGTAAGGAAGACTGTAGGGAACTGCTTCGCATGCCATGGAAATGTAGCTCAGCCTGCAGGCCAGGATCCGCATCAGAAGACATGGTGTCCCAGCACCTGGGAGTCAGTGAGGCCTTGGAACCTAAAGATGGAACCCAGAAAGTTCACTTTCTAACAAGCAGACACAGCCTCCACCTCACTAAAGGAGGTAAGGTTTGGCATCAGGCTAGGCCGAACAGTTGGTGGGTGTGGAGGCAAAGCCACTTGTTCCTGCTACATGGCGGATAGCAAGACTCCCGGGACTCTGGAAGTTGCAAGCTGAGTGGTCAATGTTACAAAATGGTCACTTTGATCACAAATTCCTTATGTAATGTGACCACTCCTCTGATTCATGTAGAGACGGGCACATGAGGGCTTTGAAATGACATTATTGTTTTATTACATAACACATTGAAATGAAACTTATTTACTTTGAGAATCTTGAATAAATTACTGGTGGTAATTTGCACGTAAATGGAGTCGAGTTGTTGTAAACCACATTTCTTTCTTCCTTTGCTTTCCATTATTGTCTTGGAAAATCATCCCCTGAAGAGTTAAAATTTGATGCCTAGCTAAGGTTAGAAAGTGTTTTGTGTGGTCCATCAAACATGATGGTGATGATGATGATAATGACTTCTAATAAGGCACTTACTATATGCCAGGCACTGTTCTAAGTGCTTTACAGATCTAACATCTATTCAGTCTCCACAAACCTTATCTTCTCTTTACAGATCATCTTTTTTCATCACTTTTTGAAACTGTCATCCACCAGTCAAGTGAGCAGGACTGATGGGGCGAGCTCTCCCACCTGAGCCCCCTAGAGAAGCTCTATCCTAGCCTATCCGGAAGATTTGCCTTCTGAGTCCCCTAAGCCATTCGATCAGATCTTTGTTTCCATTGCTTGTTTATAGCAAGCAGTAAATATTTAAGCAGTGTGGACACTTGTCCAGCACCTTGGCTGTGGGAGATTAGAGGGCCACAAATTAATAAGTACTCCTCCTTACTGAGAGGTAGAATCTAATTTGCCTCCCCTTGAATCTGAGCTGGCTTCAGTGACTTGTTTCACTAGACAGTGTGATGGAAGTGGTATTCTGAAACATCTGAGGCTAGATTAACAGAAGCTTTGCAGCTTCCCTTTGGGTTTCTGGGGAGTCCTGAGCTGCCATGTAAGAGATTTGACTATTCTGAAGTAGCCGTGCTGGAGAGCCCAGGGGTAGGTGCGCAGTCAACAGTCCCAGCGGAACTCACTCAGCCTTCCAGCCCCCTGCCCCTAGGCACCAGGCTTGTGAGAGTGAGGCTGTGTTGGGCCCTGTGTGAGCCACCAAGTGACCTCTAGTGAAACCATGGACAGGAAAAGTCACCCATTGAGCCCTGCCTGAATTCCCGAGCCACAAAAATCTTTAAATTTAATAAAATGGTTGTTTAAGCCACTAAATTTTAGGGTAGTTGTTACACCGCATTTGGCAGTCAGCGCTCCCCAGTTTTGAAGGGTGACAGTAAGGTGGGAAAGGGGAGGGTGTGGTGGGACCATGTGGCTTTGGGCAGGACGTATGCACTTCTGTTGGAGATTTGCTGTTACCTTTGTAACTCTGTTCACCACTGAGCTTTTGGCAAATCAGTGAGAGAATGCTGATCACTTTCGGTTCCAGGCATGAGTCCTACATAACTTGTTTGAACTTCTCGGGGCCCTGACACGCCCCAATGCCCCGCTCTGCGTTAGGTGGTTTGAAGTGGGATCCCATTATAAGCAGGCAAAAGAGCCTGAACCAAGACTCGGCATGGTCCCTCCTAGCCCCCCGTCCTATGACTCAGAGGGCTGTGATTAGCCCGTGACATCGATGCCCCAGGAAACAGCATCTGCTCATTGCACCTGACAGGAAGCCTCTAGCAGGGAAAAAGAACCACAGGATGTCTGCCCCTTTATCTTTAATCTTTCCCTAGAAAATTGCTATTATAACTTTGAGAAGATGCTAAGGTGTGTAGACCCAGTTGAAGTGGTGATTAGTGGTTGAAATCCGTAATTACTCCTGGAGACGATGAAACCTAGTGATTACAAGGAGCCTCCTGAGTTCTGAGGCTGCCTGAGAGTTATGTCTTTCATATTCTGCAAGGCAGTGCTTACATAAAGACTAATTATTTCCATATAATTACCCACAGAAAACTTCCTGGCATGCAGCTAAAAAAGAAAATGTCACCACCACACAACAGGTAATGTGAGAAGAACAGGCCAGATGTTGTGGGAGCAACAAGGCACCTGAACTGTCCCCAGCTGGACAGCCTGAGGACAATGCACAGTCTGCATGGGACTCGGGGAACAGCTCATTTAACTTCTGTGCGTCTCATATTTCTGATCTGCAGGATACCAGGTAACAGTGTCATAATAGTACCCACCTCATAGGATGGGTGTGAGGATTACAAGGACTAGTATGTACAAAGCACTAAGATCAGTGTCTGATACCTAGTAAAAGAGCTAAAGTTAATCATCACTGCCATCACTGTAGTCCATGCTCATGTCAAAGACTGAGTGGTATAATTTCGAGTACAGTTGTGGGCAGGGAACAGTTAGTCCACGTGACCAGAACATCCAGATGTATGAGGATGGAAGGGATGATAAATGCTGTTACGTGGCATTCGGCAAACACCTTGCTCTGACTCACTTGCATGGAGCCATGAGGGTGGTTTGGCTGCCCTGGGGAAAGAGAGGGGCATGAGACCGCCAGGCTAAGGGCCAGGACACTGGGTTTGGGTTCTGGCTCTGCTATGAATCAGCCAAGTGTTTCATCACTTCTACTCTTGAGCCTCTGCTCCTTTTTTATAAAATGAGATGTGAAGGCTCCATTCTACTTCAGCACAATTCTTTGAGATGGCCCTTTCTTTCTTCTCCCTGCGTTTAAAGCCACTTAGCAACTTACTGTTTAATTACAGCATGTTCTTGTAGTTTGGCTCCAAAATTCAACTCAAATCCGTTCTCTTGTTTTCATCTGTGCTGCCATATTCTTTGTCCCTAGAATCAGGGAAACTCTACCTATGCTCATAAGCCTTTAAGGATATATTTGGGTCAGACATTGAGGAGAGGGCATGTTCTGAAGTCAATAAAATGGCCCTGAGAGGTTCCCCGCCCCTATGCTTGCCCAGTTACTCTTAGGGGTCAACGTGTGGGGTTTTACTGAACTGGCTGCATGGCCAACTATTCTCATAGGACCTCTGCGGAAGGAAGACACTCTTAGAGAGTTTTACTTGCATCTTGGCTTTTCCTGCTGAATGTCTAGAAAGCTAACAAAAACTTAGGCTATTTTAACTGCAAATCTTTTATTGCTTGAGGCCAAATATCACCACCTCCCCCACACATTCCTGAGATCTTTATGTTAATGAGTGGAGGAATGGTGATTAACTTTATACAAATTCGGTTTATAGACGTATTTTCAGAAATCTGATAGTACTTCTCATTCCTGTCTGTGCCATTTTTTAATGTACTGAAATGGGTTTTTCTCTAGAACGATGGGCACTGTTTGCGGTTATCGGGGTGGGCTCCATCTGATGAGCACCCGGAGCTCCTGTCTCAAGTTGAGCTGTCAAAGTCCTAATATAACTTAGAGAATGTTGCTAACCTTGCCACTTGGAGAACAGATAATGCTGTTTTCTCACGGTTTTCTAAGGGCTCAGGTAGACTGATTGCTGCAACTCACCAAGTCCTCAGCAGAGATGAGAAAAGTTTCAAACTCGCACTGTGGATTTGGTTTCTATTTTGCTTAATGCCTAAAATCTCTTTCAAATCAAGATCATTTCAAAAATTCCCTTTTTTTTATGCCTCTGGTCATTTTTTGCTCATGGGCAATGAATAATGCTTAAATAGAGTATTCTGAAAAGACCCATGTTGTGCTGAATTTTTAAAATTAAGATATAACTCACATACCATAAAATTCACACCTTTAAAATGAATTTTAACCACAATTCACTGGTTTTTGGAAGATATTCACAAAGTTGTGCGACCATCGCCACTGCCCAGTTCCAGAATATTTTGTTACCTCCGGAAGAAACTCATGGCCATCAGCAGTCACTCCCCACTCTCCCCTCCCCCCAGACCCTTCAAAGAAACTACTTCCGTTTCTTTGAAACTCTGGATTAATTCTATATCTATAATTTTGAATGAAAAAAAACCCCAGCTGATAAGTAACTGGAATAAGCTTTGGGTCAAGTTCTTGTGTATGGTAACATTTTAGGTAAAGAAATAAGGTGACTAGGGAAGTGCTAGCAGTAAAAATAACAAACTGAGAATTTGATTGTCAAGCACTTCACAGTGAAGTTCAATAGCCTGGTGTGTCTATGTCACAGAGAGGAAGAAGCCACTTTTTATGTTTTAGTTCTTGGTACTGTTTTTCAGTTCATGCAGTAATGTGCTAAAAGTTCATCAGTTTGGCTCCATTGAATTCAGTATCTTTTATAATTTAACAACATTGAATTGAGCTAAAAATTACTGACAAATGTGGAAGAAAAGTCTGCCAAGCAAATTTATAGTTTAAACAAGATTGCAGGAGTACAGTTTATCTTCTTAAAGAGAGGAAAAGATTTTGGTATTTTTAGAAAAAATCCATGTGTATTCTAGTAATAACTATGTTCATTCCAAACGCCCTATGTCTTAATTCTAAAAGTCTCTAGTCTGGCAAGGCCCGGCTTGACAATGCTTTGTGAGTTGCTAATTTGGTTTTGTGGTAATTGCAAGGAGAGATAACTCATGAATTTGGCAACCCATTAACCTGAGCTTGGACCATCAATCAACACAAAGGAGATAAGAACAGAGGCAGGCAGAGTCGTCTCTAACAAGACGGAATGGCCAGATCGACAAAACCTGACTGGAAATTGATTAAAGCTTTAACATATCTGGAGGAGAAACTGTCCTTCAGGAGGGATGGCTGGCCAGGGAGCAGAGAAAGAAACATTCTCGGAGGCCAGCGATGGGAGTGTCATTCGCGCTCCATCTAGAGCAGCAATGTTCAGCCTTTCTCCTCTCATGGCGCTCTTAAACTAATTACTACAATTCTGCAGCACACCAAAAAATACAGTATATTTTTCTGCTGATCTGATAAAAAGTAGGTATAAATTTGATTCATTCATACCATATGGCTATTTTGTTAGCTATTGTCATTTTTTTTAATTTGACTATCGAAGGCAGTGGTTCCCAAACTTTTTGGGACCAGGAACTGGTTTTGTGCAAGACAATTTTTCCACAGATCAGGGGTTGCCTGTGGGGTAGGTAGGGTTATGAGATGATTCAAGTGCATTACATTCAAGCTCACCTCCTGCTGTGTGGCCAGGTTCCTAACAGGCCTGGACCATACAGGTCCACAGCCCCGACGCTGGGGACACCTGATCTAAGGGAACAGAGGTCAGTGCCCCTGACTAAATAGTTAGGTATTGCATGTTTTAAAAATTCTTGCAGCACACCTTTATGCCATGGCACACCTTGAAAATCACTGCGCTAGAGGAGGCCCAGGTCCAAGGACACAACCTGTCCTGTCTTGGAGGAGATGGTGGCAGCAGAGCCTCACGCCACCCAATACCTGAGTCACAGCGCCAGCTCCCCAGGTCCGATTCCCTGCTGGCCAAGCAGCCGTCTCCTAATTATAATCTGGGTTTCTCTACAGAGTGTTGGCCAGATCCTTCCTGTATCTTGGCAGATATATTTCTTATTATAAATACTTGGTTTATAAACTATTTCCTCTTATGAATCTATTTTAATTTTACTTCTCCGTTGGGGTTGCCCATCATCCCCAGGCCTCTTGAGCTCTAGAGGTCACTGTCACGGGGACTCTTCAAACTGACAGGGCAGAGGGCTGGCCTTCTGGGACCTGACCACCATCCTGTCACTGCAGAGGACTCCATGGCTTCATGTTAGGCTGGAACTTCTTAAAAGTGGTCAAGTTGTATTTTTAAAAAGTAAGAACATTTACTCACCAACTTCATTTTTATCTAGAAGAATGGGCACCCATCCATTCTCCAAGATAAGCAAATGTGCTCACTCCTTTTGGGCAGGTAGGGAAATGAAAATTTTCCAAGGCTAATTAATTAAATTTCATACTAGTTCATAAGTTCTTGAAGTCAGGGCTTATATACCTATTTCACATTTATTTTTCTGAAGTAACTGAGAAAGATTCTTGGTTAAGCTCTGGTTAAATGTAAATAACTGAGAGTGTGAATCCAGGTTAGTGTTTTGGGTCTAATTTAAATGGACTAATATTAATAATTTTTCTTATTTGAAGCCTTGTTTCTTTTAAACTTGATTTAACTCCGGCCTGGTTTCCCCGGCCCCCCCACCCCCCCGACCCCAATCCTTTCTTGGAAAGAGCATTTTGGGGATTCAGGTGAAAATTCTGCTGGCACATTGAGAAGTGGGCTTGGTGTTCCCGATTAAGAACCATAAACAGATCCATGCTCAGTGACTCCATAGTCTGCTCATTGGAATTTAACCAAAGGAAATAATTCAAAAGAGGGAGGAAAAATATATGTAAGAAGTTTATTGTAGCTTTGTTTATAATATAAAATGAATCTGAGAACATTCATAGATCCACAAATGCGGCCAAGTAAATTATGTCATATTTCATAAGTTATTGAACAGCTATAAATCACCTATGGATATGATATAGCAATATGAAAACATGGAAGAATGCTTACAAAATATTTTAAGATAAAAACGTGAAGAACTCTTGTGTGCCCTACATCACAGCTGGGCTGAACTAAGTGTATGTGTAAGAAATGGACAGGTTGCACAGAAATGTAAATACGGTGTATTAGGGATGAGGGTATATTTTAGGATTCTCCTTTCATGTTTAATATTATGCACCAATAAATATTTTCATTTTACAATAAAAACTGTCAAATAAAATTATAAGAAAAGGATAGCATTATTGAGAAGGTTCACGATTAGCTTTATTTGGACACTTTGGGGGAATATTTTTCTCACATTGAAATCATTTGGTTTTGGCAACGTCCTTTTGGATTAAACATCTAGTTATTATTCCTTTCAAAATTATTATCAGGATAATCTATGTTTTGAGATTTTCTAGTGTTGTGGTAAAACCTTTCTTAAGGGAACTCTTTGATTAAAACATTATACTGAGTATATGATGCCCGGGATACTGGTCTAAGGTCAGGGTCCTTGGTTCGTCACCACTCTGCCGCTAACCAGCCCCGTGAGCTTGGGGAAGGTGTTTAACTTCTGCGGGCTCAGTGCTTTCATGTGTCAGATGATCTCAGACTATGCCCTTTCAAGACCTCACTAATATTATATAAATATTTGAATATTAACTTTAAGTTCAAATTTGCTTTTCCCAATTCTATCCTTTGTCAGATAACATATTTGAGTTCTGAAACTACTCTTGATTTTTCCAGACAAGGGTAATGGAGTCCTAACTCTAGGAAAAATTTCCTAAAATGTCAGATTAACATCCTAACATTTCTGACATTTCATCTTTTACTTCTGGACACGCAGAGAAGGGGTTTCCTGGGTTCAGCGGCCACATCGCTCTGTAGGTGTCTTCGGCGAGGTGGTTCTCAGTTTTAAGTGTACATCAAAATCCCCTGAAGAGCTGGTTAAAACACAGATTTCCAGGCCCCAGCCCCAGCCTTTCTGATTTAAAAGTTCTGGGGTTAGATTTGCGATTCTGCATTTCTAATGAGTTTGAGCTGATGGCAATTCCACTGGCCTAGAGACCACACTGTGAGAGCCACTGCTCTGAGGGAATACTCACGTGGCCCCCACAAGGCATGTAGAATAATAAGCATGCTGTACTAGTTGCACTACTAAGAATTGCAAAGTATTAGGAATCATTTAAATGACCATTATTAGTAGGTGAAGGGTCACATAAACTGTGGTAATTAATCATCCTGTGGAATGTTAAACATCAGGCAGGAAACAGTGAGCTGTCCACAGTTGTGTCGTTGTGCAGTGGTTAAGAGTGTCAAGAATCAGACTGCCTGTTTGAAAGCAGCTCTTCAACTTTGAAGAAGATGGAGAATCTACACTTTCACTGTAATTTAATACGTTAGAATCATTTATTTACTTGTAAAATAACTTTTTAAAAGGAAGAATGCCTTTAGCATTCTACGCTCCTAAATCTGGAGTGGGGCTGCACTTGCTGAGTTCGTTAGAACAGATGAGTGAAGTCCGAGTCACTGAGCCCATCATCGTGGGGACAAGGGAGACAGTTTCCACAACAGATATGCTGGCAAATGTGTATATATTTATTTTTAACAAGCGTTCATAATCTCAAGGTTATAAATCAGCCCTTGGCTTTATTAAAGCTATTTGCCTTTCATAACAAACAGGCTAACAATTTAAAATACATGCCATCAAGATGTAAAATAATTGCAAATTTATTTGACTTTAATGATAACTGAGATTTAAATATTGGCTAACTTCCCCCTTTACCTATCAAGACAAAGGCTAATTGTTATTTCATTGCATTGCATTTGGAAAGGACTTGCCTCTGAAGACCCCTGCTGTTGAAGCTGATGACTTCTTGTCTCAGCATAATTTTGGTCAGGGGTAATTTAAAATATTTGGGGCTATAATTTTTAACTCTGCATCAACTACAAGCCGAGGGACTGTGGACATATGTTTCTTTACCTCTCTTTGTGCTTTAGCTTCTTCATTGGTGGAAATGATGATCATAGTACCCACTGTAAAGAGTTGCAGTGAGAATTAAATTAGATAATGTGTGTCAGAGTTTGGATCAATATTTGGGTCACAGCTGCTGCTTTCAAACAGGGGAAGAGCTCTCTAAGGCATAGCGGGTGAAAAAATCAAGTTGTAGAAGTTTGTGTACTCAAAACAATTCTGAATGCTTTTTCATGGGTACGTGTACATACACGTGGACACCAAGAACAAGACCTGGAAGAATATTTTGCAAACAGATATTCCTGCTGACCTGTGGAGAGAGGAGGAAGGAATTGTATTAACTGGGGACATAGTCAAAGGGACCATAGCTTTATCAGTAACGTTATTTTCATTTGGCATGGTGGATTTGTTTGGTGATATTTATGCAACTAAAAATCACGAAGACACCTATTTGTCTTCTCTCAGAGAAAGTCACCTAGTGAGTTGACTAAGGATGACAAAAATCATTAACATTTTGAAGTCAAAACTGAAAAGAGTAAAAGATTATTACTTATAAAATATTCTTACTTAAAAAACCCAGAATTTTGCTCCTTTTTATTCCGGGTAATAATTCAGACTGCTGTCAACATTTAATTATTTATTGTAATTGTTAATGAAAAATTATATTAAATATGATCTTAACTTTGTTTTCAGCCAACCAATCTACATAAATCAACACTGCCTTTTAAATAATTATTTAATAGTTTATGTCAACTTGTTAAATTATGAAAGGCACTTTTGGCCTGCTAGCTCCACTAATGAATTATGCATTAGTCAGTTTTCATTTTGTTGCTTAATATTTAAGACATACTGGGGAATTCTCAGTTGTTCTTCTTTGCTCTCCAGGCATGAGAACAAACTAATGAAAATATATGTCTGAGAATCACAGTAATGATAAAACACTGATTAGGCAAATAGTTTACGGGAGCTGCTAAAAACTGAGAGGCTATCCACAGATTACGGAATTCTAAAATAGTGGCTGTCAAGCTTTAGTTTGCATCAGAATTAGCGAGGACCTCCTTAAAATGCAGATTCCTAAATCCCATTTCCAGACAAAAGAGGTCAGGAGGTTCTGATGCAGGTAGCTTGTGGGCTAAACATTGAGAATCAGTGCTGGGGCCCCTTTGGTAGTTATCTGCTGCTGCCAAATGCTGGCTGCCAGAGCCGCCTGGTCCAAAGTGTGTCCTTTTTCTTCTTCATCTGCCCAGAGATTAGGAAACCAAAGGAGACCATGCTAGGAAAGGCAATCAGGCTGCCTGGGCACGGAGAGCATTTGGAATGGGTAGTTCAAGTATCTCCAGGTTGAGAATCTCTGTGCCTTCTTGAAAAATGAAATAAAGAATAGCTTCTTGAAAAACGAAATAAAGAATAGCTTCTTGAAACAAAATAAAGTAGGTCTCAAGACTGACTTTTTGTTTTCTTTCTCACATTCTCAAGGTAAGCACTGGGTCCCCATTAGAACTTGCAGTGTTTTATATACTCAATGAGATCATCATTTTCATCAAAGTGTACTTGGCCTGATCTTCAGGAGCTCAAGTTCATGCATTCTTCTGGGTTACAGCTAATTTATCTGATAATATATGATTCCTTGTCCCAGGTAATGAATCTGCATGCTAGGTGTGGTTGTAAGAATAATGACCACCCCTCCACTCCCACCAAGACATCCATGTCCTAATCTCTAGAATCTGTGAATATGTTATTTTATGTGGCAAAGTGGAATTAAGGTTGCAGAAGAAATTCATGTTGCTAATCAACCAACCTTCAAATAGAGAGATTGCCCTGGATTATCCACATGGACCCAAAGTAATCACAGGAGTCCTTTAAAGTAGAAGAGGGAGAGGCAGCAGAGATCGCAGTGATGTAATGCAAGAGGGACTAACCTGCCGTTGTTGGCTCTGAAGATGGAGGAAGGGGGCCACTAGCCATGAAGCGTGGGAAGCTTCTAGAAGCTAGAAGAAACGAGGAAATGGATTCTCTCCTAGAGTGTCCAGAAGGGAATGCAACCCTGCTGGCATCTTGATTTTGACCCAGAGAGACCCTTGTCAAACTCCTGACCCACAGGACTATAAGCTAAGATTTTCGCATTGGTTTAAGCCACTCGGTTTGTGGTAATTTGTTACAGCAGCAATAAGAAACGAATACACAAGGTGAGGCCCCTTGGAGTCAGAGCACCCTACGCTAAAATAATGTTTTTTTTTTTCCATGGGAACATCAGTCATGGAAGGTGAGATTGGGAGGTAACTGGAGGCACACAGAAGCCTGGTGACGGCCCTCAAATTCCAACACATGTGCTAAGAGTGTCTAGACAAAGACCCCTCTCCAAAGACAGTAGCCCTGACCTGCTCCTTGGGCTGTAATTTTCCTCCCTGCGGTCAAGCTCTCCCTAGTGCATTCCACCCTTCACTTTTGTGGTTGACCGTGATTCTGAACCCCCTGAGCCTTCCCCACCAGCAGCCTTTTACCTGCACCTAGTGCAATGTTTCTGCACCAACTTGAGGAGTCCAGCATGGCTCCTTCCCTCCACAGGCACCAGAGAAGACTTCCTTCCCCACTAAGAAAAATGGTAAGTTAGGTGTAGTGAGGTCAGACAGAGGGAGAATGTGAGAATTGCCATTTTAGCTTTCTTGGCTCCCATGGTAAACTTCCAGGTTTCATGTTTTTGCTTGATTAGGCCTAGAAAAGTAGGTTCCATATTTGTAGATGTATTGGTTCTAGTTTTTCTGCAAAAGCTTTGATATTTAAAACATTCTAGAATCTTGCTTTGGGGGGGAAGATTCAAGTCGTGATCAGGATATATCATTCTCTCCCCTCCGCCCCACTCGGCTTTCTCCTCCTGCTCTGTTACTTCTGTGGAGAAGCTAGACCCACTGATGGGGTGGGAGGTTGGTGGCCTGTTACAAGTGGGTCACCCTTCACCCCTGGAGTCGTCACTCACCATCTGAGCTAGCTGCCTCTCTCTCCTCCCCAGGCTGCATCTCCTGAAACTGTTGAGATCAGAATCACATTTTCCAAGAAGGTGACTTATCTCTCCCAAGTGAAGAGAACAGAATCTTTCCAGAGTCTGCCTGTCCAGTTAGTGCTCAAGTCCAATGGCTCCTGAGCGGCAATTCTGTTTATTAAGTAGGAGCTAGATTGAAAAGTCTGGGGCTTGGGTGTGTGGGCAGCCCCCCACCCTCAACGATGGGCTGTGGGTCACCTGTTTTGTTCCCCGCACCCAGGCACTTGTGTGTCCACTGTGAGCTCTCTGTGCACACTGACAACCGGACAAGCTGACTCCCTCTGCAGAAGTCAGAAGCTCACTTAAGTTTTGAGACAGCTTGGGTTTTCCTGCCCTTTAGGAAACAGTACTGACGGGACTGCTACTGGGCCTGTGTTCCTTCATTCGTTTTCTCCCTGAGTGTCCAGCCCAGGGGCAGCTGCGAGGACAGCGCTGCTAGGCTGTGGAGCAGAGTTGTCATAAGCAAGGAGCTTCAGGGGGAGGATGTCCCCTGCCCTGAACTGGCCTCAAAGCTCCACCTGTGTTCTACCTGTGCTGGCCAGTCTCACCCCAGGTAATCGCTTCAGAGGCCAGCAAACCACCTGCTGAACCATGAGAAGAGCAGAGCCCCTGACCCGCTGTAGGCTGGACTGGCTCCCTTGTCCAGCAGCCTCTATCCCATGGAAAGTCTGGAAGGATCCATGTGGCCCAAAGCAAACCAGGCTAGGAGTTTATCCTATTTCAACCTGGGAAGAGGGCAGAGCTTCTATGGAAAATCAGTCAAAGCAGGTGAGAAAGCTCCAGATGAGGGAATGCCCTGGGAGCATCTCCCTCCCGCTCCCCTTTGGGGTGCGTGAATCTGGGTTACCGTGACAGCCCACAGCACCGCACAGCACCATGCTTTCTTTTCCCATCGTTCCCTGCTCACTGGAGAAAAAGACTGCCCTGTGCATTTCTGTCCTGTCCGCCCCCAGCACACAGCCTGTTGCAGGGTTGGTGCATGGCAAACATTTAAGGAACGGAAGAACAAAGGGACCTGAGGCTCTGTGCAGGGTACTACCAGAGGCTGCAGCAGCCTGGTGGGAGTAGGGGGAGGAGTGTGTCCACAAGAGGTGGGAGAAACTCTCTCTAAAATTTCTCCTAGGAGATAGACCAGCATGTAACTTTTCTTTTTACAAAGAAGCACTGCAATTCCTGTTTCCTCATGCGGTCCACTGGGGCTGCTGCATATAATTGGACATGTTTTGCTTTGCATGGCTCCAGCGGATACCTTATATATTATAAGCATTAGGTGTCATATAGGATTAGACAGTTTTCAGCGGGTGGCAGGGATATCTGGAGGAAGGAACTCCTTTTCTTGATCTAGGCAGGAGCAGGGTTGAGAGTGGGTTCGCAGCCACCCTTGTCTGCCCAGAGCCTCTCACATGGATTAACCTGGGTTCGACCCCCTCCCCCAGAGCAGTCTGTCAGGGTCAGGCCACAGTGATGCCCATAAGGTGCTTGTCCGTTCCCTGTCATCCCAACAGGCCACCCAGACCTCTGGTGTCTTATAACCCTGGTCTCTTCAGCACTCGATGCTTTTAGACTAACAATGTGAATCTAATTTTCTTCTTTCTGGAGAATATTACAATGCAAGGACAAAGTCATACATTCAAAGGATTTTTACACTGCAAGAGAAAATATAACAGTTTAGAGCATGAACTTTGGCTTAAGCAGACTTGAGTCTGGATTCCAGCCGCACAGCCTTAAGCAAGTCCTGCAATGTCTGTTTAATGGATCGATCAGGCCGCTTGTCCCTTCATTTAGCTTCCTCCTCAACGGTAATTACCGAGCATCTGCCCTGTATGAGGCAGCAGGCCGGTCAGGGCTCTGCTCTCACGGAACCTACAAGTCTCCGGAGGGAGGCAGGTGCTACACGGACACCCACCCTGATGACTAGGTTCACCACCGGTAAGTGCTGTGAAGGAAACCTACGGAAAGCAATGGGTTTTAACAGGAAAACTTGAACTTGTCTCGTGAGGCAAGGAGGGCTCAGACTTTGAAAAGTGAAAAGGAATTAACCTGGCAAATATGAGGAAGCATTCCAGATGGAGAGAGCAGCATGAGCCAAGATCCTGGGGCAGGGAGTTCTGTGAGGGGCCAGTGTGGCTGGACACGAAGCGAAGGGCAGAAGGAGCACGTCGGGAGGCGAGGCTGGGAGGCGGAGGCCGAAGATGCCTGGATTTATAGGCAAAGTGAGGATCTCGCTCTCTAACCCAAGGGCATGGAACGGCTTTAAGCAGATAAGAAACATGATCAAATCTAGTTTTAATGTTTGAAGCCATGACTCTGTCTGACCTGAGGAGGCCAGACTGGAATGGAGACAGGAATCCATGGAGAGAGGAAAAGACCGAAGGAGAGTTAATTGCCCTGCGTTTCTATGGAACAGCCAGTGAATGTCAGAACTCCCGGCTCTCTGCTCTGGATCGCTTTACTCTGTGCCTTTGCTCTGTTCTCTGCAATGCATGCAGCCTGCCAGAAATTTTCTCTTCTGGATGTCTTCCGTGCTCTGCTGGGACTCTGGGCCCACTAGGAAGCCAATGAATTATTGAAAAGAATTTGTTTTCCAAGAGATGGTATTCGGTCTGGATGCAGATGTGTGTGTGTGTGTGTGTGTGTGTGTGTGTGTGTGTGTGTGTGTGGTAAGGAAGCCAGACTGGTGCCCACCGTTCATGTTGGGTCCCAGGACCCAGCCCAAGTGATAGCAGCCTGGAAGGTGAATGGGAGGCAGAGGCAGCTGACTCACCTGCCCAGCGCATCATCACCGGGCCCACTGCCAGCACCTCGCCCGCATCCAGGCCTCAGCGACAGCTGCCAGGGAAGCCCCACTCTTCATACTTGCTCAGGGTCAAGCGGAAAAGCCAATAGTGTTTTCCCTGGGACCAAGTTCATTTACACATTTAAAGGTGAGTGACTGGAAGTGCTGAGGAGACACTGAGCTCGCATCATCGGGAAATGTGGGGTTCCCTTAGCCACCTCCTTGGTGGTCAAACTAGTTTCCTCCCACTACCCTCTGTTCCCACTCCAGTGTCTTATTGATTTCTTATTCTCTGCCTACCGACTAGGAGAACTGCTCATGAAATTTAGAAAAGATTCATCTTCCAGGTCCTTCTAGGCATCAAGGCCATCCAAAATAAAGTTACGTCCCTTGCCAGTGTTATTAACTCTTCTCTTACTTCCTGTTTAGGGTTGCTGGCCAGACTACCCAGGTCTATTGATTCTGCTTGTTTTCGTTGTTCCTCAAACCTGAGCCTTCTTAAGTGTCCCTGAATACAGATCAGTGAAACAGTAGGGAAAAGGAGAAACTTGGGGAAATTAAGAAATGTCCAGGGTCCAGTGTTTTTCTGGAATGGGGGTCTCCTGAAAGGGGGAGGGAACCAGAGCCGACATTAGAAATGTCCTGTTGGCTGTGAGGGCTGGATGAAGAGCCTT
Organism: Carollia perspicillata; assembly: GCA_004027735.1. Classification (NCBI taxonomy): domain Eukaryota; kingdom Metazoa; phylum Chordata; class Mammalia; order Chiroptera; family Phyllostomidae; genus Carollia; species Carollia perspicillata. Next base: position 341 of record PVKM010026826.1, on the reverse strand, counting down.
TGGTTGGGCGGCCCCTGCATGACCCCAAGGCTGCTGCTCCTGCTCAGGGCAGGGCGCTTACGGCCGAGGCCTTGGTCCTGGGCCGGGGGCTTTGGCACAGACACCACTGCCACAGCCACCAGCTTCCTCAGAAAGAAAAGAAGATGTAGTAAAAATTGCTAACACTTATATAACCTTTATCACATGCCATATATTAACTTTCAGTTAATATATGTAGTCTTACGAAGTAATGTTGTCATTACTTGCTTTTCACAGATGAGGAAACTGAGGCACAGGGAAGTTAAACAACTTGGCTTAGGCAGATTGTCCCCCGAGCCCTGCTCACACTCTCCTGCCTCGGG
>PVKM010026825.1:7500-19120 GCA_004027735.1 Carollia perspicillata | reverse complement strand
ATGGCGATGTTTTAACATTTACATCAAACCCTCAAATGGTTTCCCACGGCACTGAGTGCAGAACACAAAGCTTTCACAATGGATCACAAGGCCCTTCACATTCTGGTCCCTGGGTACCCTGCTGACCTCATCTCCTCCAACGCGGCCCCTCACTCAGTGTTCCTCAGCCACCCTGGCCTCCTCGTTCCTTAAACGTGCCAGGCAAGTTGCTGCCTTAGGTGCTCATACTTTGTACCTTGGGTCTTTGCCCTCTGCCTGGAGCTCCCTTTCCCAGGATATTCTCGTGGCTTGTCACTTTGCGTCTTTCGGGTATTTGCCTGCACATCGCCTGCTCACTGATGTTTTCTCCGACCCCGTCACACCCAGTTCTTCCTATTTCCATTCTGTGTTTTACATTTCTTCACCGCACCAGCGCCATCTAGCATTCTGCACGTTTTGTTTGTGTGTTGTTGTCTTCCCCTAGACAATGTAAACTCACAGATAGCAGGGGTTTGTGCGTTTCTTTGCCGTTAGATTTCTAGCACCTACACCCGTACCTGTAACATATTAAACCTCAGTAAATATTTGTACAATGAGTGAATGAAGTGCTTAGAGTAGTTCCTAGCACATAATGAGGACCCAATGAATGTAAGCTCTATTTTATTCCAATTATAAACTTGTCATTGTGCATAGTAGAGGAAAACTCTAAGCAAAGAGTCTCCTTATGCATGTTAATAACCCCGTAACTCTATATAGTAAACATTTTATTATTTCACTTTAGACTCAAGATATCCCTTTTGGATGACCACGGCACTTAGCACCATGCCTTGTACAACCTCAGTACATGTTGAATAAAACAAGTACGTAGTTCAGCTTCTGAACTGAGACTCCCCCTTTCGGAATGTCAGCAGTAGAAATTCACTCTTCTTTGGGACCAGCTCCCCGATAAAGCTTTTCAAGACAAAAGCAACAAGGGTGGTGGGAATTTATAGGTTAATATTTCCCCTTCTTCCATTTTAAGTCTTTGTCCTTAGCTCTGGGTCCTTTGTATGTAACTTAAAGTTACTGGGCGATTTTAAAAGTGGGACTTTGTTTTCCACGGTAGGAACTTGGTGTTCATGTGTGCTGTAAGACAAAGTTCAGCATCCTGGTAAATGATGGACCTGTTTGTGCAGATGCCCGTGTCGGCCGTTTCATGAGTACAGAGATCTGCTCTGCGCTAAGCACTGTGCTAAGTGTGAGGGGGCTGCGGATGGATATTATTTGGTTCAGTCTTGGAGGAGCCCAAGCACAGTGGGGAAAACAGACATGTAAATAATTGCATTTCAACACAGTGTGATAAATGCTGTAATAGAGCCATGTACAAAGATATGGGGCAGCAAATTAGGAGGAATAATGAACTTTGGGAGATGGTGTCACTTGAGGAGAAGGGTAAAAAAAGAGGCTTCATAAAAGGTTATGCCCAAGCAAATATTTTATGTATGGAAAAGTATAAATAGGAGTTATTCTGGTAAGTAAGGTGGGGGCTGGAGAGGATGAAGGCATTTTAGATAGAGGGAACGACATATTCCAAGAACAAATATTTTAACAGCATAGTGTGTGCAGAAAATTGCAAGTAGTTTGGAATCACTGAAGCACAGTGTGTGTGTGTGTGTGTGTGTGTGTGTGTATTTAGGGGGTGGTTGCGTGTATGAGGAGTCACAGGCATGAGGCTGCGAGGTTTTCCATGCCACATTAAGAACTGGTACTATCCTATGTGGTCAGTGGGGAGCTCTTCAAAACGGAAATGTGGCGCTAAAAACCACTCTGCCTGCTCTACAGAGGGCATGGAAGATAAGAGTGGGGGTGAGGAGACTGCTGGGAGGCTGCTGAAAAAGTCTCGGGGTAGGACAACCGTGGTCTAAATTAAGGCAAGGTTACTGGAGGTAGGGAAGAAGAAAGGGCTTTTAAGATATTCTTTTTTTATTGTTGTTCGAGTACAGTTGTCTCCATTTCCCCCCAACCACTTTCCCCTGCCCCTCCCACCTCAGTCCTTCCCTCCTTTGGCTTTGTCCATGGGTCTTCCATACATGTTCCTTGATGATCATTCCCTTAAGACATTCTTAAGACTTAGGTGAAACTGATTTGATTGGTTGCTTCTATGGGGCATGAGGACAACAAACACCTAGTTGCTTCATAAAAGTACATTTCCTATTCGTAGATTCTCAATAAATTGGAGCCTCATTATTGGCTGAGAAGGGGCCTTCTGAGAACAGAGCTGTGGCAGGACCACACTCCGCTGGCCTACGGGTACAGCAGGGTCTCTTTGGGGTTTCACCTCCAGAACTGAACAGTTGGTTTCCAAGGCAAAGAACTCTATTGTGGTCTCTGAGAGTTGGAGTGAGTCTCAGGGGTCTTTTAGTTCCAGCTTCTGCCTAGAATAGGAACCATTTCTGTAGTATCCCAGACAGAAGATTATCCAGCTTTAACTTGAGATCCACTTCCAGTGGTGAGGATCTTCCTACTTCTTAAAGCAGCTCCTTCGAACTGTTTGACCTGCTTCGTTAGAAAGTTTTACTCTACCTTGGGCCAAAATGGACCTTCTGTTCTTTGGTTCTGGTGATATCGCATAAGCACACACACGTGTGATTCCACTTCAAAAAGAAGTCTTACTCAGGAATTACGATGACTTTTGGATCCCCCCAATTTTTTCAGTTCCAGCTAATCCCGTGGGACTTGGTTTCTGACCCTTATCATCTTGGTCATGCTCCTGTGGACAAGCATGAAATATCAGTGTGTCTTTTCACATACAACACCAACCACCTGTCATAATACTGCACACATGCTCTGGCCACAAAAGCCCAGTGGTTTAGACATGTACTTTCATTAATGTAGCCTGAGGTTCTTAGCTTCCTTCCCTCTCCTTTCCTCTCCTTTCCTCTCTTTTCCTCTTCTTTTCTCTCCTTTCCTCTTCTTTCCTCAACCAAATCATTGGCCCCTGCTGAGTTTCTGGTCACCAAAAGTCCCAAGCTAAATATTTCTTATCTTGTCCTATTTTATTCTTACCCTCTCAATCCTCTCCAGCCAGCTGATTTTCAGAATCATGTGGAAGACTTTACTGTGTGTCCTTTTAATTGACAATTTGTCCTACTGCTGCAGCTGATGTGACCCCGCACTTGGCCTCTGAGCCTCTGCTGTTGCTGCCGCCGCCCTGCTAGCCGTGCTGGCAAGAAGGGCTGACTCAGGTGGATCGTTGGGGTTTGTCACTCCTCCGCCACTGCTCCCTTCCACGTTGTTGCTGACGTTGTTATTCATTTTGCTTCTAGCCATCCATCCATTCCTCTTCTGCACTCAGATGGGGAAGGCCTCCACCCTGAAGAAGTTTTAAAATTATATGCCATAGTGGAAGGCCTTAACATGTGTGTGTCAGTGTGTGTGTGTGTGTGTGTGTGTGTGTGTGTGTGTTGACACCCTGTTCAGTGTTACAGACCCTGTTTGCTTTATCCTACTCTTAGATTTTTTATGGGTTCTCTAACCCTTTGCAGGATTCCTCCAAGGCTGGAACAGAAGACAACAGAAGTTGTAAGTCACATGAGCACTGTTGAGGGTGTGGCATATGGTCAGTTCTTGGTGTCCAGAGTGTCACACACCAAGTGATCACATCCCACCAGCCCTCCACCAACTGTCTAAGCTACCTAAGATGGATTCTGCCTCTGTTCTCTTGTTTCAGAGTTCTGGATGAGGAGCTGAAGGACAGTTCTTTGCCCCCTGGAGTCAGGCCGGGTATCTTTGTCCTGGAAGCAAAAACCAGCTCTAAACTCCATGCTCTTTTCAGAGTATTGCCTCTTCACATAAGCAGACTCTGCGTCGGGGCTATAATATTCCTGCACTGAGGCAGATTTCCAGAGTTCTTATTGCTTCCATCTGTGATACTTACCTCATCTCTTTTATTGGACGTGTGTGCTTCACCCACCTAAAAACTTGCACTTGAAGGTTCTCTGTTCAGATCCGGCCCCAGTCTACGGAGCCCTTCTCACTTTGGCAGCTCTGACTTAACCTGCCTTAGCACAGCTTCTCACCTTTACAGAATGAGCAGAACAATCTCCTTTCCTTCCTCAGAGGGTTTGTTTCAAGGGTGTAATGAAATACTATATATAGAATAATGTCACACGTTCTAAGAAACCGTGCAGGTGTTATTATTTACTGGAATCCTCCATGGTCCAAGTGGGCTCTAAGGGTCTCACTCAGGCAGCTGGAAAAGAGCTGACCAATGGAAGGAAGAATGTTAGCCCCTTGGGGGCTGCCAGACTGTCAGAGAGCCAGAAGCACCCTTATTTTCATGATGAAACATCAGACCATAGAGGACAGGGGACTTGCCTTAAGATCTGCTGGGGTCAGAGGACCTGCCAAGAAGTACCAGTCCCAGAGACAGAGAAGACAAGATTGCCAGCCAGATATCCAAAAATGTGTCCTTCCCCTCCCTGGGTCAGGGAAACCTTGGGTCTTTCCACAAGGTGGATGGTTTGTTAACCTCTTTCCCTACCTTGAGAGCCATGGTAGCTTCCTCTGGCTCACAGGCTCCTCAAAGACCCACCCGTGTCCTTTTATGGAATGGATTTCCCAAGCAAACACAACTGTTTTGTTTGTCTCTCAGTCGCTCTGCTGTGCGGGCAATGCAGGCTCCACTCCTGATCAGCCGGGGACTCTGATGTATAGCACAGGGACTGCAGGGCATCCGAGTTGTAACAAGAACAAGATGAGCTTGTGGCCTCGGGCTTCAGCCTGCTCCTCAACCCACACTTCAAAGGAAGTTATTACACGAGAGTTGGACTAAATCAAACCAAACTGCAATGTTTGCGCACCGTGGCCCATTTTCAGATCTCGTTGTCTCTCACCACAAGTCCCTCAGAAACCCAGCTGGGAGTAGAACAAAGCGACCCAATGATAATTTAGTTGTAGGTCTTTAAAAATGAGCCCAACTGATTTATTTTGAAATTTCAGTTAAGCATGGTGTCAAGAAAATCTCTCTGGCTATTTGTCACCTTTTTTCCTCTTGCATAGTCCAAGTAGGCAGAATAAAATTAGAAACTGGCTATGTTTACGCTGCTAGGTTTTGTTTCGGGCTGATGTTGTTACTAGAATACCAGATCGTTAAGGTGTTTTGATGACAATTTTCTGCCGGAAGACTGCTCATCATAGCAAGGAAGGCCTTTACTATGTCATTTACTTTCTTTATTAGCAACCTTACACAGGTGCTGTGGGAAGAGGCACAGTAGATGATCGAAAGATGTATATTTCATGTTGGCTAGACTGACTACTCCCATTTTTCCATATCACCACAACCCGAAAACATGAAAAATTTCATTTTTTAGCTTTGAACAACGGATACAAGATCCATAGGGTTTTCGAACCATCAGAGAAATAAAGCTTATATTCATTGTTGTCTAGTGTTAACTATTTTTTGTGGAATGGTTTAGAAAACTTTACATGTTAAATATAGCAACTGTCATTTAATCTAGTAATTGAACCATGAAAACATATCTCTCTGAGCCATTCTTTATACATTTATTGTGTATGAAAGTGAAGCTTTTAGAAAATCCTTCATTTCCAACCGCGAATCTTTGCAGTGTCTCATAATCACGAAGGGTTAGGACTGGGGGAGATCGCTGCACTGTCTGAAGAAGGGAAACGAGACCACAAGACCACAAGGACGGGGACTCCCCCAAGGTCACACACCAGTCACTCAGAGCCATGGCACGCAGGTCAGGGCTCCTTTGCTCACATCCATAGGTAGCATTTCTCAGGAATGACAGACAGAAGTACCAAAGTCAAAGAAGTTTGCATGAATAGAGATAAAAGTGAACTGTTTGTCACAAACCCAGAGGCCATTAGGTAACAAAACAACCGTTATCAAACCAAGCTCCCAGGGCTGAATGAGAGGCTGCGAAGCCCAGGGAAAACTTTAGACTTACCGGTCTGAAGATAAGAGAAAGAGGGATGCTTTTGGCGTCTGTGGTCTGAACACATCTATGGTGCAGGAGTGGAAGGTTTTCATAACCTGCTCGTATTTCTATTTATTCCCCCAATATTTGTGTCTCATCCTTAGGTATCAGAATGGACCTTGCAGTTGCTTTGCTTTGGAAAAATCAAAGGCTGAGTCGTTGCTGCAGGGTTTCTTCCCCTCTGCCCTGCTCAGAGTGCTGCCCCTTCCCGTGGAGGTGCCGCCCGACTGGCCTTCTGAAGAGGACGGTTCCACTCAGTCCATCGCCTGGTCTGCATCCTCAGCCCCAGAAGATACAAAGCTTACACACACTTACGGCCCTCAGGGAGGTCATAATCATTTTTGGACATTTCAGGGGATATTAGCATCTTGAAATTATTTACAGATTTTCATGTACATGGGAACGTCTTTGAGAAGAGTCAAGAACTACCTTGTTATCAGAGGGTTCCATGACTGAGAAGAGGTTAAGATTAACCGGTACAGTTGGAGAGACAAGACTACCAAACCAGCCAGCTAAGAATGGTGTAAAATACATGTATGAGATCATGATGGGTCAGTGCGAGACATCTCCCAGAATGAGGTGGGATTTTTAGGTGTGTCTTGAAGGGCAGAGAATGTCTGGATGGGCAGCACAGAGAGGGCAAGTGTGCCTGGCTGGGAGAATATGGCGGAAACTGAAATTTGTTCAACACAATACCTATTACACATCAGGCACCTTACTACCTGTGGTCTCATTTAATCTCACCACAAGTCAGGGATGTGAGGATTATCTCCTATATGTTACAGGGGAAAACAGATTCAGGAAGGTGGGGGATGGGGCGCGAGGGGACTTTTCCACGTGGTGGAGACAGTCTACATCTGGACGGTAGTGGCAGTTATGCCGCCATATACACTTGCCCAAGCTCATCAAAATGTTCACTTAAAATTGATTTTTATCACAGGCTGATTATACTTCGCTAAAGCTAATTTAAAAAATAAATCTAAAAAGGAAATATAAGAAGACCTTGGAAATATCCCTTTGTTTAAAAGTCACAGCAACACTGTCACCTTTGAAAAGGTAAACTAGTCATAGCAAATACTACAATAAAAGCACAGAAATATTTTTTTTATGTAACTCGGTGCTAAAATTTTAAAAGTCTGACAAAAACAAATTAGTGCTCACTATAACTTTGAAATTAAATTAGCAAACTCCTTTCTTACACCAAATGAACAATTTAATGTACACATTTCTGAATCCCTTGCAAACACCCGGTGAAATGGGGTTTGATTAAGCATGATCCAAAAAGAGCTTGCAAGTAGGACTGTTTACTAACATTTCAATTTCTATGCCTCATTTATTAGACTTGGAATAAAAAGGTGAGAGGGCTGTTTGGGATTGTCTTTAACCTTGATGATATTTCCACTGAAGCAGCATAATGGCTCTTAATTGCTTAAGTGAAGAGAACATGTTGACGTGTCCTTCTTTGGGCTAAGAGCTCAGAACCCAAACCATTATGCTAATTCAAGCATTATACACACCAAAGTATTTATGGGACTGACACAAGTGATGTTGCAGGTAAAGGGCTGTGAAATGGTCTGTAAACAGAGAGAATTGATTTGAGGCCCAAAAGCAGTGCTGTTAAAAGTCACAGCCATTGAACAGCCAACCCTACGATTTCCATCCACATTGTCAAACTGGGTCAGACAGTGTCAGCAGGGCTGCCATTAGGGATCAGATGGGTGGTTTAATAATATGTAAACCAACCACGTAAACAGGTAATTCTCATGGTAGAGGTCTGTACCCGTCTGTGTGTGTGTATGGGTGAATTCTCACTGTGGAAACTTCACAGGGCCATATTTAGTCAAATGTTAATGCATTGCTTTTTATTTTTCCTTTTTTCTTTGGCAAAAGAAAACCTTCCAGCAGGTATAAGTTAGATGTGAGAGCAACAGTGCAATGTAAAGACATCCAGAGAGAATGAATCTGCAATTATAAAAGAAGGGAAAATCAGATCCTTGCACTTGACCTTCCGGGCTTTCAACATCATTTGTTTTTTATGTGTCTCTTTCTATAATAGGACAGTACATTTTTTGAGCCAACCCGAAAACAATTATGTAAGGCTCCTTGTCACCTGCATTACTAGCATGCCTCACCTCAGACATTAAAATATATGTAATCGATTTCTTTAAAAACTAGGTTCTATTTAGACAGTCTCCAAAATTACAACTGGCTTAGTTCCCTCTTGGCTTTAAATCTGTAAAACCAGAATTACCAATTGTTCAGTCTGATTTTAGAAGACTGTGCTGGAAAATTTCCTTCCACCCCAGCTTAAAGACAGGAAAAGACCATAGCTCCCTTCTCGTTTCCAAAACAAAACAAAACAAAATAAAAATCTGTAAACATAATAACAGGAGCAGAGAATGATGATGAAGACTATGGACTTGGAGGTTGAACCTCTGCTCTGCCACTGACTGACTCTGGGCAGGTCGTACAACCTTCCTGTGCCTCAGTGGTTTCCTCTGTAAAATGGGGCGTTTATGTCACAGAATCATGTGGAGGTTAATTTGTATAAGGCGCCTGGCACTTAGTAAGCATTCCAAAATGGCAAATAGGACTGATATGTATTTGGCCTCATAAACTTTGATTTTATGCCTGATATAATTTACACTTAAGTACAGTTTTTTCCATTCTCGGGGTTCACAGGGCTTATTAACATTCTAGGGAGTTTATTGGATATGGACGGTATTTAAAAAACCAAACAGCTCACTGTTCACTCCTTTTGTTTTGACCCCAATGAAGGTTTTCTGACACAGGGTTCAGTTCTACCATAGGAGGCATTCTTCTCATTGGACTTTAGTATCGGCGTTGCTCTTCGTGGTGGCACTCGCCATGAATGGAGTAACGGTGACACCGGGTCCTAATTCACGTGGCTCAGTTAAACTCCACAAGGCCCCCTTTTGGGAACAAGAACCTGTAGGAGGCTTTTCCTCCTACTAGATTGACATCTTATGTAAATTTGCTGCCATTCCAAGCCAAGCTTTTAGTTTAGAGGCCTGCTTTATATTGATTAATAGGTTTAATTAAAACATCTTTTTTCTAGGTATACACCTGCTCAGGAAAGTCTGATGACCTTCAGAATCATGAATGATTGTATTTAAACTTGACACAGTATGGAATCGAAACATGGTTTAACCATCATATGATTTAACGTCCTTTTAACTGTCTTCCTTTAGAGTGGGCATTAATGAAAAGAAAAGATTTTGATGTAATTTTAATCAGTTAGCTGGTCAGTTCTAGGTGTGAAATGTACTATGGCATTTTCTAAGAGCTAAGCATGTGGGATCACAGCAGGGGTTATACAGTTTAAGGTTGCTAAAGATGTTCTTTGTGAAAATTTCCAATGTGCTATTAATGCATATTTTAGAAAGTATTTTAAGTGCATAAATAATATCCCTTAACTGTAGACCATTTAAAAAAATTCTGTCACAACATTTTTAAACTAGAGGTTTCTTTGAACCTTTGAACACACACAAATTTGTTTCAGGGATGCTGTCATTAACTCTGGGGAGAAAACCGAATAATAGGATCAGAGATGATCTCTAGAGGTTATTTTCTTTCAATTCTTCCCATAGGCAGGGCTGTGCCCAATAATTCTGGACGAATAGGAATCTGGTTTATTTATTAAGTATCTAAAAGATATTGCAGCCTCTCACAGTAGCCCGTTCAGAGATTCTATAATACAGGCCAGCAAGTCTTCAATCAAGTTTAAACCGGGGCCCAAAGAACAGCTTTACGGATTGCACCCCTCCCGTCCTCTGGGCAAAGTCAGAGAGGTGTACAAACAGCAGGAGCCAGCTCTCTGGTCCCCTTAGGCCACAGAGAAAAAACCTTTAAGTCTATCAGGGATGACAAATAGATTTCAGCGTGCGAGTCAATTCTGATGGATTAGTGGTAGTGCCTGGGGCAAGGTGTTCGAGTTCTTGAGGCTCTGTCCTGGATCAGCAGGAAGTCGTGCCATGATCTATTAGCAATGCCTGCCATGGTGAAGGGGTGGAGGACAGAAGCATGAGCAGCATCTTTGCCAAGATTTGCCATTCCAAATTTCCCTGTTACCCATTTTTCCCTGTTGAAGTTGCTTCAAGGTTAGAGAATCAGTACCAGTTTAGTTAATACAAAGCAAATGTTTTCTTTTACCTGCATTACATTTTAAGATTTTCAAATAGATTTGGAGAATATCCTGGGAGACCTTTTTTTCTCCTGAAAAAATAAAGTATAAGAATGTCTTCTGAGAACCTGATACTTTTACTTCGCTGAACAAATATATTGATCACCTACTGTGTGCTAGATGTGCTAGGCATGTATTGGTAAGCATTTATGGATCATTGTATCTGTTCAAAATACCTTTACTTAAATAAGTTAAAACATGCAAAACCCTCCTAAAAATCCCCAGAAATGTTGCATGCTCAATAAATCTGAATTATCTTCCTTCCTTCCTTTATTTATTTATTTGCTTTAAAGATTTTATTTATTTGTTTTTAGACAGAGGAGAAGGCAGGGAGAAAGAGGGGAGATATCAGTGTGTCATTGCCTCTCGTACCCCCTCTACTGGGGATTGGCCTGCAACCCAGGCATGTGCCCTGACTAGGAATCAAACCAGCGACCCTTTGGTTTGCAGGCTGATGCTCAATCCACACCACCAGTCAGGGCTATTTATTTATTTTTATACTCAGGCTTTAGCTAAACATGGCTGGGCTCCCAGCATCCTTGCATCCCTCTTGTGAAAGGAGACATAGGAACATCTGATTTGGGAGTTGAAAGATCTAGTCTCTCTTCCTGGTTCCATTACTAACAAGCAGTGGGACCTTGGGCAGGTCCCCCCACTGGCCTGTGCCTCCCTTCCCATCCGTAAAGGGGAACGCTGCTGACCCCCTGGAATGTTGTGAGGCTGGTCATGTGGAAAAGGGAAGTACCTGAAGCAAAAAAACATTTGATGCCAACACTTTCTGTAACGTCAGCGTCCACGCTGACTTTGGGCTTTGGGTGCCATTCAAAATGGAGCGAAGGACAAACACAGGGATGGAGAAAGAGGTCCCACCAAATATGATCTGCAATATGGAAACTCTACATTTTAGAGTCTTGCAAATATGGGGCAAGGTGGGGAGACAAGGATTTGGCCCCAGTCTGGATATATTAAAAGTAAAATAGGCCTAAATTCTAATGTGGCTTCTGGAACTTACAAATTCTTCAGAAAGTTACCTCTTATAAACCTCTGTTTCTTTATTCTGGCACTTACACATTTTGGGGGAAGTTCCTTTACCTCTTATAAACCTCTGTCTTCTTACCTGTGCAATGGGAACAGTGAGAACATTACCTCAGAAGGTTGTATATTGGATTAAGTAATGATGTAAAAAACTGAGTACACTGTCTGGGATATAATAAGATTTAAATATTTGAGCTATTATTGTATTGCTTGGCATAATGCACAGGAATATGACATTTTGTTTTTTGTGATTATAACAGTTTCTTACATCTGATGACCAAGTGCTATGACATAGCTTCCCAACACCGTGCTCGGCCAGCATTCTGGAGACTCCTGGCAAATAATACCATGTTCTTGTTTAACCCTCACAGAGACTTTTCAAGATGCACACATCTATCACAGGGTGGACATCGAGACTGTG
>PVKM010026825.1:0-2500 GCA_004027735.1 Carollia perspicillata | reverse complement strand
GTGGCACGCAAATGAACAACAGCTGACGTTTGTTGGGCATTTGCTACGTCGGAGGCACTGGGGGCAGAGCTTGGCGAGCTAGGAAGAGGCAAAGCCAAGGTCTGGACCCCACACCACCTGGCTCCCAAACCCAAAACGGACTACCCTATATGGGAGAAAGCAGTTAGTATGAACTTATCTAAAGCAAGTACATTTTCTACCTTTTTGGCATAATTACTTATCAAAAAAAAAAAAAAGAAAGAAAAGTGAATGACTTAAGCAATGAAAGATCATGCCCTTTTCTCCTTCAAAGCAGACATTATTTTTAGAACAGTTCTAGATTTACCGGAGAATTAAGAAAACAATTTAAAGACAGAGCTTTATGTTTTCTTTTTGTGTATCTTTTTTGCTATAATGTTTAGGTATTGAATTTGCCGTTTTTTCACCTAGAGATTTTTTTAAAGTAGAACAATTTTAAGTAAAGTTTTACTTTGATCATTTTTTGATACTCAGTTTCATAAACAAAGAGGGATATTTTGTTGACAAGTAGCACTATAATTCTGGGGCAGCAGGAGGGGGATTTGGGGTCAGAAGCCTTGGGTTTAAACCCTGGTTCTGTCACTCAGTAACCGAGCAGCTGAGCGTCTTCCTGAGTCTCAGTCTCCTCCTCCGTGAAATGGGAATGATGAGACCCAGTCGAGTTAGAAAAGGGTATCAGTGCAAGCCGAAGAGGGTAAACCAAGTGCTAGTTCTTATGTTGAGTACTCCTTATGGCTGTAACTCTAGATTCAAATAAGCCTTGTCTCTAGAGAACAAACAAGCGGAATTCAGTAGGGTAATGGGTAGAGCCTTGGTCTTGGCATCAGGCAGACCCGAATTTGAATCTTGGCTCTCCCACTTAGTAGCTGTGTAACTTTGAACTTCGCCTCTTCCCTCCTCTGGCTCTAGGATTCTTTAGATCTAAAATGGGATAACATCACCCAAACTCAGAGTTGTTTTGAGGATTAGGTTTTATGCACGTGAAGCATCTTATACAATGCCACAGGGTCATCCTCATTATTATTTTGGGTCTTCTGCAGTGTCAGGTCCTCCCTGGGATGGCTTGGGGATGCCCTTTACCCTCTGAAGTCCTTCTTTTTAAACACTCCTAATCGGGGCAAGTACCTAACACTCCGAGGCTTCCACTTTTAGAAATGGAAGTTAAGTATGATAAATCAAATGGATGATTACACTAAGCAGCATGCTTTCGGGGTCACGCAGAAAGCGTGTCTGTGCCTTTGTGCAATAGTACCTTCGGTGCGACTTTTGACTTGAGTACTACTCTCGAAGAGGAGATCAGACCTGATTTGATTCATGATCTTTTGGTTTTTGGAGAACATGATTTAAAAAGAAAATTCAAAAAAGCTGCCATTGTCACTTGGCACTTTATTCGCAGGGTGCTTTATAAACCACAGCTTAGGGAGCACCGTTTGGAACACGCCCACCCCACCTTACCCCGTGTTCTGCTGAGCTGACTCCAACTCAGTGGGAAGTGTCTCTCCCTCAGGGAGGCCAGCTCTGAGCCTCCCTAGACAGAGAGCCTTGCCTTGCTCTCTGCACTTCTTGTGTAGCAGTCACTGCCTCACAATCACTTCTTAAATGTCCGCTTCCACCGCCAAATGTAAAGTCCCAAGACTTGAACGATTCTAAATGACTGTAAATGTCAGTGACTTGTCTGTACATTCACAGGGGGAGATGCTCTTAGGACACAAAGAACTGCAAAAAGAATCTTAAACTATTTACGGTAATCGTGTTGCTGATGGTACTGTTGGTGTTGTTAATTATGTATGATTGTTGTATTTTGGGGGAACAGAGCAAAGTTAGTAGTTAAGGGTTACTGTAATTCTGTCACTTCTGGAGGTGTTGAAAATTGAGACTATCACTGTAGAGAAAAGGAGTAAAAAAAATCTCATATTTTAAATTGGAACTATCAATATGAAATCCTAATTAATTTTGTATTTAAAAAGATGTCAAATTGTGTCTACTGGAAAGGCCTAGAAACAACCACCAAAACAGAAATAGTGGTTCACTGCTAGCATTGTGGTGCTGATATACCAAGTTCCCACAAATGGGACCCAGGCTCCCATTGGAGAAACATCTATTCCAAGTTAGGGGCAGGGAAAGCGCATGGTGAGCTTGTCACAACTTGTATCACGTAGCTAGGGAGTGACCAAAAGCCACCAGGGTTTTGTCAACAGGGCTCAGGAGCCAACTTGAGGAGGCTCCTGCCTAAAGATGGACCATTTTAGCATCCAGATGGGGAATAACTGCAATAGATTAAAACCCACCAGCTATGTTGAAAAATCACAAGTTCATAATGATAATAAGAAAGAGAGAATGAGGGAAAGAAAAGGAGAAAGAGAGAAAGAAAATACAGGGTGGGGTAAAAATAGGTTTACAGTTGTTCTTATGGATAGTAATACAATAATTAATAAATAATAATACAAGAATAAACGTTTTCACATACTCACAACTGTAAACC
>PVKM010026824.1:0-19123 GCA_004027735.1 Carollia perspicillata | reverse complement strand
CATCCCATTTTCTATTTCAGTGTCTTTGGTTATATTTTGCTTGCTTGTTTGTTTTGTTGCTTAGGTTCCTGTTAAAGGTGAGATCATATGGTATTTGTCTTTTACCACCTGGCTTATTTCACTTAGCATAATGCTTTCCAGTTCCATCCATGCTGTCACATATGGTAGGAGCTCTGTCTTTCTTTCTATTGAGTAATATTCCATTGTGCAGATGTACCATAGTTTTTTGATCCACTCATTTACTGATGGGCATTTAGGTTGCTTCCAGCACTTGGCTATTGTAAATTGTACTGCTATGAACATTGGGGTGCATATGTTCTTTTGAATTGGTGTTTTAGGATTCTTAGGGTATAATCCCAGCAGTGGAATTGCTGGGTCAAAAGGCAGTTCCATTCGTAGTTCTCTCAGGAAATTCCATATTGTTTTCCTCAGTGGCTGCACCAGTCTGCATTCCCACCTACAGTGCACTAGGGTTCCTTTTTCTCCACATCCTCTCTGTTGTTTGTTGATTTCTTTATGATGGCTGTTCTCAATGGTGTGAGGTGGTATCTCATTGTGGTTTTAATTTACATCCTTCTGATGGCTAGTGATACTGAGCATCCTTTCTTATGTCTAGGTCCTCTGTATGTCCTCCTTGGAGAAATGTCTGTTTAGGTCTTTTACCCATTTTTTAATTGGGTTGTTCATCTTCCTGGAGTGGAGTCATGTGAGTTCTTTATGTATTTTGGAAATCAAACACTTGTCTGAGGTATAATTTGTAAATATACTGCCCCATATGGTTGGTTCTCTTTTCATTTTGCTGATTGTTTTCTTTAGCCATTCAGAAGCTTTTTGTTTTGATGAAGTCCCACTTCTTTATTCTTTCCTTTATATTTCTTGATCTAGGGGACACATTGCCGAAAATATTGGTGCATGGGATATCTGAGATTTTCCTGCCTATGTTCTTCTCTAGGACTTTTATAGCGTCACTACTTATATTAAAGTGTTTTATCCATCTTGTGTTTATCTTTGTTTATGGTGTAAGTTGGTGGTCAAGTTTCATTTGTTTGCATGTAGCTTTCTAGATCTCCTAACACCACTTGTTGAAGAAGCTATTTTTACTCCTTTTTTTTTTTTGCTCCTGCCTCCTTTGTTAAATATTAATTGACCATAGAAACATGGGTTTGTTTCTGGGCTCTCTATTCTGATCTATTTATCTATGTGTCTGTTCTTATGCCAGTACCAAGCTGTTTTGATTACCGTGGCCTTGTAAACATAATTAAAAATTTTAAGACAGTGTCTGCAGAGTATTACACCAAGTGTGGGCCCTGTTCTGAGCATGAGCCCTGTGTGGCTTCATTGATCCCATAGAGATCCTATGAAACTAGCCCTGCTTCTGATACAAAAAATTTGTGTACTTTTAGATTATTTAGGATTTAAATCTTTCTCTTGATGTTTTGAAAAAATAGCAAGAACAAAAAAGAAATGAAATATTCTCCATTAAAATAGATTTTGGGGAGTTTCTGTTGGTTGTTTCAAGCTTTCCAATATTTACCTTGGTTGATACACACAGACATATATTAAAAGACATAAGTTATTTCTTTATAGTGGATGGAATGATGAAGGTCCAATGTTTATAACATGTATTTCTTCAAATTATTCAGAAGCCATGTTGTTTTAAACTTGTTAGGGCTTTATGTGGGATCACCTGTTCATGTCTGTTACCAGCCATTGCTCTTTTTCCTTTCTTGTTCAGATAGATTTCCCTCTACAACCACAAATGTTTAAAAAGTCATCAACATATTTTTTCTTCATAATATCCACCATAAGAATTTATTCTCCTATATATAAATTAACATAAGGCACTGTGGAGGCCTCATTTCATGAATAGTGTTGGTAACAGACCCAAAGCAAAGTGAGCACCACATGTAGTTAGCCCCAAAATAAAATCACAGGATAGAAAATATAACTTGTGATAGACAACAAGCAAGAGTCAATGTGTATTTTCTCAGATTCCATCCAATCACACTTGGTTGTCCCAGGATTTTTTTTTTAAGTTTCATTTCCTTATAAATGTTTGCTCATAGTCATTTGGAAGCAACATGTTTCTGTTCACTTTTATCCAACACAGGCTGCAAATATGCCCTTCACTTGACCCAGTCTATTAATTTTGAAATGCCTAAAGCCAAAACTGACAGCAGAAGAAAATATTTTTGAATTGGTGCTCCAAAGGGCAGGAATATGCTACCTGCTTCAGTAAAGATTCACAGTCACATTACTTCCCTTATAGAAAATGTTAAACTCTCCTTAAAAAGAAAAAGAAATGTTTTATAATAAAATAAAGAAATTAATTTCTCATTTTTTTGATGTAGGGTCTGCATATGCTTTATATGTGCACAACAATTTTGTTCATATAAATGTTGGCCCTAGACTTCTATTCTATATTGGAAATTTTTATTTTATTGTCCTAATATATATTTGCTGATAAACCTCTATTTCTGTAGAGATACATGAATTTTCCCTAAGGACCGTTGTCCTTACTGCCAAGAACTAAGTGAAAATTGAGATGGCTAACATTTTCATAATAAATACTAATGTCTACAAGTTCTACCAAGATAAAATTCTTCTAACTCTAATCTTAATTTTTTTTTTTTTTTTACTGTCCCTTATGCCTTGTAGAACACTGCTCTTAAAACCAAGTCGCTGGCCCTAGAACATTTGCTGCAATTCAAATATTCCAAATTTTTTTGATAAAGAAATAGAGCCTTTGTGGTTCTCATCCTAATGAAGGTTCTCCAAAGCAAGAGCTACCTTATCACAAAGCTAAGCAAGTGTCTGTATCTGGTGGCATTTGCTTTCTACTTTTATAGGGTATCAACTCCTTTGTATACCTTTCTACCATTGTAATTTATTATTTTAGATGATGAAGCTGTTTGTGTCTTCAAGACGCTCTAGTAAATGTATACACACACATGGAATATATATATATATCTATATATATAGATATATATAGATATATTTACTAGATATATATACACACACATACCCTTAAGATTTCAGCTACTATACTATACTTGCATACTAATAATACTCTTTAATTCCCCAATTTTAGACATAATGCTGTATAGATATTATTGATGACTTAGCTGGGAATAATAGTCAAACACAAAATAAGTTATCCCAAATTTTAAGAGAGATGAAGGAATTTATCAGGGGAGGACTCTTGAAAAAGGTGGTACAAATGTACTAAAGATAAATGTGTTAATTAACCTGATTGTGGTAATAATTTTACAATGTAGACATATGTCAAGTCATTAATTATACCCCTTAAACAGGTACAATTTTGTCAATTATACTTCAATAAGGCTGAAAAAATTCTAATAATTAAATGACCAACTGAAAAGTAATTCAACACAATACTTTCTTTAAAACCACAAGAAATATTTGTAGCCTAGAGATCTACTGAGCCCTATAGAATTTTATTATTTGCCCCTTTCTTTTTTTTAATTTATAGCAATTATTTAAATACCAAGGGGGGGGGCAATCGGATCCCTCTGAATTCAGATAAATTATTTTTTTACTCCCTTCCTAGCCAATCCCCCAGCCCTCCCCACCTTCCTCCTATTTCCACCTACCCCTTAGTTTTTTGTCCATGTGCCTTTTATACTTGTTCCTATAAACCCTTCCCCTTTCCCCCTTAAATTCCCTCCCCTCTCCCCTCTGGTCACTATCAGCTTGTTCTCTATTACAATACATTACTCCCAATTAAAGAAGCAAATAACTTCAGGCAATAATTGCTGTTATTGTCTTACCACTAAGTTGAAGGACATCTGCAAATTGATCCTGACTGTTCTTACATTTTCTTATTTATCACACGCCAGCTCCTCAGTCATACAACAACAGATTATTTTTTAAATGAAAGACACTAGATGAATTGTCTCTTACATTTTTTATCTCCAGCAATTTTTAAAGACAATGTGGCTTCCTCATATTTGCACTAACATTCTTTAAAAAAATTTTTTTTATTTTAATTGTTGTTCAAGTGCAGTTTTCTGTCTTTTATTCCCATCCCAGCCCATACACCCAGCCCTCCCTCCTATTTCTACCCCCCTAGTTTTTGTCCATGTGTCTTTAATACTTGTTCTTGTAAACCCTTCCCCTTTTCCTCTGAAATTCCCTCCCCTATCCCCTCTGGACACTGTCAGCCTGTTCTCTATTTCAGTGTCTTTGGTTATATTTTGCTTGTTTGTTTGTTTTGTTGTTTAGGTTCCTATTAAAGGTGAGATCATATGGTATTTGTCTTTCACCACCTGGCTTATTTCACTTAGCATAATGCTTTCCAGTTCCATCCATGCTGTCACATAGGGTAGGAGCTCCGTCTTTCTTTCTGCCACATAGAATTCCATTGTGTAAATGTACCACAGTTTTTTGATCCATTCATTTACTGATGGGCACCTAGGTTGCTTCCAGCACTTGGCTATTGTAAATTGTGCTGCTATGAACATTGGGGTGCATAGGTTCTTGTAGATTGGTGTTTCAGGGTTCTTAGGGTATAATCCTAGCAGTGGAATTGCTGGGTCAAAAGGCAAATCCATTTTCAGTTTTCTTAGAAAATTCCATACTGTTTTCCATAGTGATTGTACCAGTCTGCAATCCCACCAACAGTGCACTAAGGTCCCCTTTTCTCCACAACCTCTCCAACACTTGTTGTTTGTTGCTTTGTTTATGATGGCCATTCTTACCAGTGTAAAGTGATATCTCATTGTGGTTTTAATTTGCATCTCTCTGATAGCAATACTGAGCATCTTTTCATGTGTCTCTGGGTCCTCTGTATGTCCTCCTTGGAGAAATGTTTGTTCAAGTCCTTTGCCCACTTTTTAATTGGGTTGCTTGTCTTCTTAGGGTGGAGTTGTGTAAGTTCTTTGTATATTTTGGAGATTAAACCCTTGTCTGAGGTATCATTGGCAAATATATTTTCCCATATAGTGGGTTCTCTTTTTATTTTAATGCTGTTTTCTTTGGCCATGCAGAAGCTTTTTATTTTGATGAGATCCCATTTGTTTATTCTTTCCTTTATGTCCCTTGCTCTAGGGGACATATCAGTAAAAATGTTGCTGCGTGAAATATCTGAGATTTTTCTGCCTATGTTCTCTGCTAGGACTTTAATGGTGTCATGGCTTATATTTAAGTCTTTATCCACCTTGAATTTATTTTTTGCACTAAGATTCTAAAACTGATGCCCATAAATTGAACATACCTTATAGTATTAAAATTACTATAAGCTATTTATAAACAAATAGCTGTCCATAGCATCAGTAGCTGAGATTTCTAGTATTATGACATATTGCATACCTTTACCATAAGTTTGATTATTTCATTAATTCAAACTTATTTCATTAAGTTTGAATAATTTTCATTAGAGTATTTTTTACTGATTTCCCACTATGTGCTAGATAGAAAAAAAATGAATAATCTGAAGTCCTAATAATCAAGCCAAATACAATTTGATGGTGATTATGGATACAGGCTATATATATTCTCCATTATTCTATCATTAGAAACAAGTTATTTCCATATTTTGGCTATTGTAAATAATACCTCAATGAACATGACAGTGCATATTTCTCTTTGAGATACTGATTTTATTTGCTTAGGATATATAACCAGAAATGGAACTGCTGGATTAAATGGTAGTAGTATTTTTTTAAATTTTTTAAGGAACATTCCATACTAGTTTCCATGATGACTCTTCCAATTTACACTCTCTTTAGCATTGTACAAGAGAGGGGCCCTTTCTATAAATCCTTGCTGATACTTGTTATATGTTATCTTCCATAAAAGCCTTTCCAACAGATATATGGTGATATCTAATTGTGGTGAGATTTGCATTTCCCTGATGATTAGTGAGATTGAGCATCATATACCTATTGGTCATTTCTATATCTTCTTTGGAAAAAAAATGTCTATTTAGGACCTTGGCCCATTTTTATATTAGGTTATTTGGCTTTTGCTCTTTAATTGTATGAGTTCCTTATATATTTTGAATGTCAGATGTATGGTTTGCAAATATTTTCTTCCATTCTATATCTTGCCTTTTCATTTTGTTGATTGCCTGCTTTGCTGTACAGAACCTTCTTAGTTTGATATATTTTTCTTCTCTCTTATTTACCTTCTCCCTCTTCCCTCCCCCTCCTTTCTTTCTTCCCCCTTCTTCTCTTCCTCTTTTTCTTCATTTTCTTCTTTTTCTCCTCCTTCTCATTTTTCTCTTCTTTACTTTTGTTGCCTGTGATTATGGTGTCACATCAAAAAATCATTGCCAAGACCAATGTCAAAAAGCTTTTCCCTATGTTTTCTTCTAGTTTTAAAGTTTTGGGTCCTATATTTAAGTCTTTAACTCATTCTGAGCTACTTTTTGTGACTGGTGTAAGTTAGGGGTCTAGCTTTTTTCTTCTGCATGTGATTAGCCAATATTCTCAGTACCATTTATTGAAGGGAGTATCTTTTTTCATTGTGTGGTCTTTGTGCCCTTGCCAAAGTTTACTTGATCTTATACATGTCAGTTTATATCTTGTATTCTGTTCCATTAGTCTATTTGCCTGGTTTTAGGATAGTAATATGCTATTTATTTTGACTTGGTAATATAGTTCGAAATAAGAGTGTGCGATGCCTATAGCTTTGTTCTGTCTCAAGATGCTTTATTTTTTCAGGGTCTTTTGTCAAATTTCCAGTAAATTTTAGGATTATTTTTCTATTTTTATTAAAAATGCCAATGAAATTTTGATAAAGATCACTTTGAAACTGTAGATTACTTTGGGTAGTATGGGCATTTTAACATTAATTGTTTTAATCCATGGATACAGACTATTTATTTGTGTCTTCCTCAAATAAGTAGTGTCTTATAGTTTTAACATATAGGTTTATCACCTTTGAAGTTTTATTTCTAAGTATTTTATTCTTTGTGAGGTTTTGGTAAATGAGATTGTTTTCTTCATTTCTCTTTTCAATAGTTAATTTTTCAAATATAAAAACATAACTAGTTTTTATGTTGATTTTGTATTTTGCAACTTTACTGTTTCCATTAATTAGTTCTAAGAGTTTTTTGGTGAAATCACTATGTAAAAATTTTATATATGTGTGATATACATATATGTGTATATATGACATTGTCATCTGCCAATGAAGACTATTTTACTTTTATTTTCTTTTTAATTTAG
Organism: Carollia perspicillata; assembly: GCA_004027735.1. Lineage (NCBI taxonomy): Eukaryota > Metazoa > Chordata > Mammalia > Chiroptera > Phyllostomidae > Carollia > Carollia perspicillata. The sequence continues at coordinate 11,930 of PVKM010026824.1, read as the reverse complement.
ATGTCTTTGCTATTTCTTGACAAATTGCTCTGGTTGGAACTCCTAATGCTATCTGTTGAATAAAAATGGTAAGAGTGAGCATCCTTGTCTTATTACTAATCTTAGAGCAAAAGCTTTTGGCTTTTTGCCAATGAGCATTATGTTAGCTGTCTACTTGTCATATATATTTATTATTATCTTGGCATACATTCCTTGTACACCTGACTTGTTGAGAAATTTACCATGACAAAATGCTAATGTTTATCAAATATATTTTTCTATATATTTTGAGATTATCATATTTATTGATTCACATATGTTCAAACATCATGGCTTCCCAAGTGATAAATTTCATTCATCATGGTGTATAATCCTCTTAATATAACGTTGAATTATTTTTGCAAATATATGGTTGAGACTTTTTCTGTCTACATTCATCAGGGATATTATCTTAGTGTTTTTTAGTACTTTTCTCTGGTTTTGGTATAAGAGTAATGTTGTGTTCATAAACTGGATTGAGTAGTGCTCACTCCTATTATTATGAAAGAGTTTGAAAAGAATTGCTATTAATTCTTTAAATGTTTATAGATTCACCAGTGAAGCCATTATTTGTCTGTTTAATTTTTCCTTTTTCCCATGATTTAGTTTTGATAAGTTGTATGTTTCCAGGAATTTATTCATTTCTTCTAGATTATCCAATTTCTCGGCACTTGGTTGTTCATAATACTCTCCTGTGACCCTTTATAAATCTTTAGTATCAGTTGTAATGTCTTCTCTCTTATTTCTGACCTTCTTTATTTCAGTCATCTTTTTTCTGAATATAGCTAAAAGTTCGTCAATGTTGTTTTTCTTTAAAACAACTATTTTTTTCCTATTGCTTTTCAGACTTTTTCCCCATTTATTTCCACTCTAATCTTTTTTTCTTCTAACTTTGGACTTAGTTTGGTCTTTTCCTAGTCTTTTGAGGTATAAAGTTAGGTTGCTAATTTGAGGGGTTTTTACCTTAATGTAGGCATTCATTACTATAACCCCCTCTCTCATTTCCATAGAGTAAACCACTAAGTTATAATTTAGTATGCTAAGATATACGCTATATTATAACTAGGGTCCCAATAATATAAACGAGTTAATATAGACTCTCAAAATAACCTCTATCTTATATATTGAAGGAGTGAGTCTTTCAATATATCTTCCTATCTACAGCACTATATACATGGTAAATGATTAATACATTTAACAAATGTTTAAAAAATTAAAAACAATTAAGAAAAATTTATATTTTAAAGTGATAAAACTATCACTTTATCTAGAAAATGATCTAGATTGATATGCCATAGTTCAAATTAATTTTAATTAAAATAGCTTAAGTGTATATTTGTTAAACTAGTTAACAAAAATTATTCATTTTTATATTAGGAGATTTTGTATATATACTTTTAAATGCATTATCTCAATATTGCAACTGAATTAATAACACAATATCTAGCCTGATTAAAATAATGTTTACTTATTTAATAAGTACTAATTAATATAATGCTCACATTCACAAAATATTTGCCCCATTCTACACCTAAGGAAATGGAGGCATAAACTATTTAAATGTGTAGAACAGAGAGTCACAGATAGAGATAGAGGACAGAAACTGATAGCAGTGTTAGGATACACATTCAGATTGTCTAAATCCTCTACATTACATTGTTGCCTTAAAATGACATTTTGGTTATACTTCATATCTGTATATTTATTGATTTATATGCTAAATAGCATAACATTATTCCTATAAATGTTTGCACAATGGGTATTATTTCTATTTCTTTTAAAAATATTTTATTTATTTTTATAGACAGAGGGGAAGGGAAGGAGAAAGAGAGGGAAAGAAACATCAATGTGTAGTTGCCTCTTGAACATTCCCTACTGGGAGCCTGACCTGCATGTGCCCTAGCTGTTAATCGAATCAGCAACCTTTTGGTTCTCAGGCCTGCACTCAATCCACTGAGCTACACTAGCCAAGGCTCTATTTCATTTTATCTGACAACTTTCTACATGCTTCATGGTCTCTCAACTTATTACAAATTATTTAATTTTATTATAATTTTGTCTTCCAGTTTGACTTTCTCTCACTGATCTTTAAAAACATTTGAATGATACTATTCATATTAAAAAACAATCACCTTACTTTCTTTTCTCTAGGAAACCTAACGTGATCAATACATGCATGAATAAATTTTACTCTCAAAATTTAGTTAGTAAAAACCATGCTTCTCAGCAACTATAATGGGATGCAGTCGTCACAAGAAAAGTCTTCTCCAAAGCTAAATTAAAGGAACCTGAGAAGCACAGGTGTTTTTGTTTGTTTGTTCTTGTGTAGTATCGAGTATACTTTGAAATTAATTTCTGGAAAGCTTGCACAATATATTTAAAATAAATATTTTTCTACTTTCATTAAGATCCAATATTGTACATTGTAGATCAAGACTCTTATGCTGTGACTTATGTTTTTAAAATTTGAATTTAATTTAACCAAATTCAACATTAGAATATTCAAGTAAACAAACACAGTTATAGTGGTACTTAAATGCTATCACATTTCTGATAGCCTACAAATAATTACAAATACTATAGAACCATGCATATTTAAACCAGAAGATGGAAATTTGATGTGTATGTATGTTTTAAAATGCACAAGGATGAGTTTTAAATCATCACATTTTAAATGATTTTCTATTCACTATAACTCTAGAAACATATATTAAATACATTCAATGAATAATAGGCTCACTGAACTAAGAAGCTCTCAAAAAGGACAGTAAAAAGAAACAGTTTACATCTCAGAAAGTAGACAACACTCCCTATTCTAAAATAGGACAATTTTTAAAAAATATTTCTGGTAAGAGCTACTTTAACTATCTAAATCACAGTAGCTCAGGTCTTAAAATCATGATAATAAACCATATAATCTCATTCAGTTTGCAAATAAATATGATCTAAGGGATGAAGATAATAAGGATTAGTTTGGTACTAGATAGCTTAAATACTGGTGGACTTGATTGATAATATTTATTTTTTATTTATGTAAATCTTTATTTTTTTGTTGACTTTACATGTGATTTTTTTCTGATCGATAGCACAGTTAGTCATAAAGTTTCCAGATATATTTCAAATAGCCATATTTTTTCTAAATTACTTCACTCATTACTTCAATAATAATTCATTTGATCATAATATATACACATTTTATTTATATCTAATTATGTCTATATAGCCTATTTCAAATGTCCCTTTTTCTCAAGTCCAGGGAGCTGTCTTACAGGCAAAAAAAATACTTATCCATTCATTTGTTCACTGTATTGTTTGATACATGAGGTCTGTTCTGAAGGTTTCCAGCCATCTAATATAAAAAAAATAGGAACATGTATTGAAGAAGATACAAGAAACATTGTACATAGGACAATGATGCCTCAGTCCCCTTCAAAGTAAGCAACTTGGGACCTCACACAGTTTCCAACCTCTGCCCCATACTTTCTTGAATCTTATTGGTGATTTTAATTTTGAGAAAAGCCAGCAGTTGCAGGGCACCAAATTCAGGCTGTAGGAGGGGCTGAGTCACCTGGGTTATTTGATGTTTTCCAAAAAACTCTGCATGAGATGTGATTCATGAACAGGTGCATTGTAATGATGAAGCTACCAATCATCAGTTGCCCACAGCTGCAGTCTTCTGAATCATCCAAATAGTTTCTGCAGAAGAATGTCCAAGCTTAACTCAAAATTTGATGCAGATTCATTGCTCTACTTGCCCAATTGTTTTGAATGCAATGACAACACAGTACACATGCTCACTCAGCAGCGTCTACAGCCCCCAATGACTAGTGAAGTCATTACTGAACGCATGTGCATTCCAGTCCACTCTCCTTGTCTGTCAGGTTATATTGATGCTACATAAACCATTTTCATTATATTAACAATGGCCAGACTTTTTCTGGACAGACCTCATAAACTGAAACTAGAACAACTTATGTTCATTTGCAGTTCCATTTCTCTTCTTAACAAATGCAGTGAACCACAGAAGATGACATGGTATTCTGACATGATCTTCTGTTACTCTCATAGAAGTAAAGAATGGAAGCCAGGGAGTTCTGATGTGATAGGTTTGCATGACACAATGGGGTAGGATGATGCAATGAGATGGCATGATGCTGCACTGTCAATTTTTCTGGCCTCTGCCTAACTCCAATACCCTTCTGCATTCCTGAAGATCTCCCACTCTTTCCCTTCTTGGCCCTTAGCATAGCTCATTAGGTTATAAACCTATTCCTGATTTGTCTGCATTTTCATATAAACTAGCTCCCATCAAACCACTTTATATTAGAACACTGGAACTGTTCATTATGACTTCCAAAAAGCTCATTCTTTGGAGAAGGCAGAATTGACAATGTGTATGAATTCCTCACAACTATTGTGGTGATCTTTGACCTTCCAAGGCTTGCTAAACAATCTCATGAAATTATGATGTCATACGTAAACTCAATTTTATTTTGATAATTAAATGTGATATTTGTAGAACAACTAGTATTGAAAAGCTACTTTATAATCTTGGTTCTTTCCTCTTCTTTCAGGAAACAATTTTTTTTTGTAAAGAAAATAACAAAATGTGTCATAAATAGGAAAGAAAAGGTAGGATTGAAGCTTGAGAGTGATCATGGTTCTTTGGCTGCATTGTTTCAGTCAGCTCCATATGTACTGGACAGACCACAGGTTTTCACCCTATCTCTCTTCCACTAACTTGCCTTGCAATCCATTCATATTTCCTCTCTATAAGACAAACAATCCTTTATTGCCTTAAGTGCATTACCTTCAGGCTCTAAAGTTACAATTTTGTCATTGACACCTAATTTAAAATATATCCTCACTGCTTCTCAGCCTTTTGGCTAAGATCAAGTGTATTATTTGTTTTTATCAGTTTGAAATATATCCTCATACTGACTTTCAAGATTCTGTGTGATCACTAATGTAGGTGTCATTCTCACTGCTTCCCTGTACTCCTTCAAGTTCTCACTGAGCTGCACTGCTCGCCATTCTCTGAACTTGGCCACTATGTCTAACTTTTCTTTGACCAGGTCTTGCCCGTGGGAGGTGATGTCATCACTGTTTCAACACCATTCAAGGAAAACCTACATGCTCTTAGGGCCTGCACTTTATCAGATTTATAAAGTCTACCTCGATCAGGTTCAGTGATTCATCGTAGTTTTGAATTGAAAAGTTTGTTAATGTGATGTAGGCCATCTTACTTCACCTTAGGAATAAAATAACTAATGTTCAGACCCTTAAAGATTCTAACATTTTAATCTCTTTTAAACCCTATATAATTTTTAGAAAATCCACTAAGTATACCAAAGATACTTGGGCATATTGTTTAGTTCCTATTATGGCCTGAATTAAGTTGCACCAAAATTCATATGTTGAAGTCCTAGACATCAGTTACTATATTTGGGGATAGGGTCTCTAAAGTAATAATTAAAGTTAAATGAAGTTATAAGGGTGGGGTCCTAGTCCAATAGGATGGTTGCCCTTATTTAAAAAAAAAAGGAAGACACACAGGAGTGTGCACACACAGAGAAAAGTCTATGTGAGGACATAGCAAGAAGGTGATTGTCTGCAAGCCAAGGAGAGAGGCCCCAGGAGAAACTAACTTTTTGAATATCTTGATTTTAGACTTGTATCCTGAAAAACTGTAAGAAAAAATTTCTGTTTTTCAATACTCTTAGTTTTTGTGGTATATTGTTATTATTGCCCTAAGAGACTAATCCCCTACAAAATTAAAACTTCTTACTAATACTGTCTTTGAATCTCCCAGTATTATAGGAATTTGTTTAATAAATATTTATAGAATGACAAAATTTTATCATTGATGACTACTTTATACACACAAACAAATTGGTTTAGGCCACCTACCAAATCATGATTTTTCTTATTATTTCCTTCACAGTCTGCTTACATCATAATCATTTTACTTGGAAATAAATAATTCTCTTAACTAGAAATATACACCTTTTAAAATGTGAATATCAATTTGTCTATGTGAATTTCATCTTTTCTTATGTTTTATAAGAAGGTGTAGGTACCCCAGAGAGTGCTGTGTTTGTCCAGATAATGAATTAGTATCTTTTGTCTATAAATATAACATGAATCTTTATGAAACATGTGCCCTTGTGAAGTTATTTTAAACATCTTATTTAAATGACAATAAATAAAATTAATATAGTTTCAAATAGGGAAGATAGACATAATTGGTCACAGACTAAAATGTATGTATTATTATTGTCAATTGGGTCATCTTTGAAGCAAAAATGGTTGAGTGGAGCAATTTAGAAAAACTGTGACTACTTAAAATAAATATAGGAAATTTATGGCATTGTTTTATTCATCAGAAAAAAATTAAAATGTAAAATTTAACCAAAAAGGTCAAGATTTTAAAGGGCATATGTTCTCAGACAAGTCCACCATTGTTTAAGCAATCTAACATCATTATATTTCTTACTACCATCATCTCATAGAGATTTATTTTCAAGTGAATGAGATTACAGGCTTTATATCACAGTTTTAGGACCTAAAGTGCAATAAACAATATCATGTGTAACATATTTCTGTGGAGTCCAAAGATTTACTCCATATATTACTTTCTACCCCTTCTTAAATTCATCCTTTGTGACCATTCTGCAGTGACCTCACTGATGTGGAATATTTGAGGGTACACATTCAATTTAATAATTTTCATAAGGTCAACAGCCTTATGAAGTGATTGGCTGGACTAGTTTTCAAGTGGTAACAAAACAAAACAAAACAAAAAACTCATGCATCCTTATTTCAACAATTCAATTTAACCTCTGACCAAAAAATTCAGGTAATATTTAAAAAAATATAGTAGTGTCTTTTCTACATGTGTTCTATCTTTTCTCAATGTTAGAAAATAGCCCCATGTTGATTTACTATACATTGATTTTAACAGGCATTCTCTATAGAGCAATATGAATATTATTGGAAAACGTACAACACAATTTTTTCTACTCGTGAAATGCTACAGAAAACTGGACATTTTATACTGACATGTGCCCATCAATAATAGTGTTTTTATATCATATTTGTAGCTATTGATCTCAACAACATAATGAAAAATTGATTGCACAAAGTGTACCATTTCTTAAGTATAAATTTCAATGTCAAATTATTTTGATCTATGCTTACCAATTATACATGAACTTGTACATTGATATATGCTTGTTTTCACAAAACTCTACCACAGTAAATTAAATAAGACAAGAATCTTCTGAGTCAATAGAAGCCAGGCTTCTTTCAGTAAAATATAATTTCAAAATTAAATACACTAGTTCCATTATAAAGAGAATTAACATCTTGATATATAGTATCACTTTCCTATGCAGTTTAGCAGTTTTAAATGAGGTATATCTTCTGAGGATATGAACACATACATTCACACAAGCATGCACACATAGAAGACAATTATATGTACAGAAATCCATGCACCCACTTGCTATTCCACAAGACACTATAAATGAGATGCTTGTTGTTTGTTATCTCTTGAGACCTTACTATTTTAGAGGGTACATTCTGCTAGGAAAGTCAACAGGTATAAGGTCTGACAAAACCTAAGAGGGGTATCATCTCTGCTCATCAATGATGAACTCTAAATCCAATATCAGAGACATAGAATGTATTAGGTCAAAATTTACAAATCTAAAAAAAAAAAATCACACACATTACACCCATAATAAATAATGTCCTTATAGTCTTCCAAAAAGAGTCTAGAAAATGAGTAAACTCATTTTATATATTAATTTATCCTTTTTACGTTATTTTAAACTGAAACCATTTATTAAAAACTTTTCAGAGTTTTGCTCTGAGATATATAAATTTAAAAACATAAATGTATTATTTAATAAAATGCATTAATACAAGAAAAGACAAAGCATGTATTCCCTGATGAACAAATTTCCAGCATGTATGTGCAGTGCTATGGTGTCATGCCATACAAAGATTGTGATCAGCCTTGTTCACAATCACTGATAACTCAGTTTGGGAAATGATTTTTCCCTTTTGACCTTTTCCTTAAGTTTACAACCTCCTTGAATCAATGACACCTATTTTTCAGTGGAGTTGGTCAGGTTATGGTATTATTTAAAAAAAAAATTTTGAGATCTAATTCATATGCCATAATATACATCTACTTATATTGTACAAGTCTATGGTTTTTATTACACCCAGAGGATTGTGCAACCATCACTAAAACTTAATTTTAGAACATTTTCATTATCCTTAAAAATAATTTCATGTATATTCTCAGTTATTCACTTTTTATCCCTCTGGCAACCCCTAAACTATTCTCTGTCTGTTCTGGACATTCATATGTATGGAATCATATAATATGTGGTCTTCTGTGTTGATTTCTTTCATTAGCATAGTGTTTTAAAGGTTCATCTATATTGTAGCATACAAATACCTTATTTCTTTCTATGGAAGAGTATAATTTCATTATATGAATATACTACACTTTTAAAATTCATCTACCAGTTGTGTCTCTTAGGAATAAGGCTTTGATGAGCATTAGTATCAGTTTTTGTGAGGACGTTTGTTTTTATTTTGTGGGTATTTATCTAGGGATGGAATTGCTGGGTCATATGGTAACTCTAATGTTTAACTTTTTGAGGAACTACAACTGTTTTCCAAGAAATTGCATCATTTCACATTCCCATCAGCAATATATGAAGTCTCCAATTTCTTCATGATTTTGAAAACAGATGTTATTGTCTTTATTTTTTATTACAGCCATGCTGGTTAGTGTGAAATTGTGTATTGTAACTTTGATTTGCATTTTTCTAATAAAAGTAATGTTAATTATATTTTTATGGGCATATTTGGCCATTTGTATATCTTCTTTGTAGACATGTAAACCCATTATTATATTGAATTTATATCTTTTTATTGTAGAGTTGTAAGAGTTCTTTACATATTCTTCATTCAAGTTCTTATCAGATACATAATTTTTAAAATTTTCCTCTCACTATATTGTTTTTTACTTTAATTTCAACCAAGTTTATAAGTGCCTGCAATCAAAGTCCTACCATTGAAAATAGTAAACCAATATGGTCAACACATAGTAAATGGAGTTGACTTCTCAGCTCCACATGAAAAAGGTGACTACAATAGGATCTCAAAAAATGTGAAATAGAAGTGTAGCAAGTACTGATACAGGCTGGATTGCTGGATTACCATAGTACTATCCCAATTTTTAATTTACTTAACAAAAGCTTCAGAAAACCATCAAGTGTGAAAGTCAGTATAATGTCAACAGAAATCTGAGAAAGGGTATAAGTAAATGAATAGTAGAGAAAAATGTAAGTATTAAAACAAGGATCCCTGAAGGGAGGCTGAAGTGCTATAACCACTGAGTAGGACAAAACTAGCAGATTTGACTAAGGGAAAGTCAAAATTGTAACATTTTGCTGTGGACAGATGGGGGCCCAGAAGGTAACCTGGAGTCAAAATAGAGCACCAAACACAGGAATAACTCATGCCTGGCCAGATAAAAATCAAATGTATGCTTATAAAAAGATAATTATTTTAGAAGAGGATCTAAATAAAGTTACCTCAGCTGTGAAGGGTTCAAAGCAACAATTATTTGCATTTTCTTAATTTTTCTTTTCCTGACAGTGATGGTCCAGTTGAGAGCAGCAACATTTTACTGCTTAATGGTTTATTATTCTCTGAAAAAATGACTGTTCCACTGTGGAAGACTGAAAACTAATCAAGAAGTCATAATTATATGTAGGTTTGGAACTGTGACCCTATCACTTACTCATTTATCCATCCATCTCATAAGTGCTTCATATGAGTGTATCTGCAACTTTATGAAATGCTGGGGTTTAATATTAACCAAAACATAGATCAAGATCTCTAGCAGTGTATAGATTAGTGAGGGAGATTACAAATTAAAACCTAATTTCAAGTAACAAAATTTTATTTCCCAAATGGCATAACACTGTTCTTTCTGGAGTCCAGAGGTTCTAACCATCAGGAAGTCATGAGTCAGTTTGATTATCTCAAAGAAGTGCATTGAAGAACATAGAGAATAAAAGAAGGCAGTCTCATACCTTTCAGGTATGGTGCTTGGCTCTTTCAGTTCTCCTTGCAAATAAATACAATGTGTGCACTCAAAGGTTTGTTCGAAAAGTGTGTGTATATATTACAGAAAGGGGTGGGAAGGAAAATATATTTTTATTATTAATATGGCTCCTTCATTTACCATGACATGAAGGAAAGAGCTCAGACCTTAAGCCAATTAATTGCCTTGGTTTACATCTCAACTGTGTTACTCAACAGATGTATAACATTTAGGCATGTAACTAAATTTCTGTGTGCCTCAACATCTTTGTTTATAAAAGGGGGATAAAACTAGCACCCAGGTTATAAAGCTATTATGTGTGTTGAAAATGAATAAATGTGTAGAGTTTGAGGGACAGGACCTAGATCATAGAAAACACTCAAAAGATTTTATCTCTGTTCTGCTTTAGAGCCTCAACTGAAACTTTTTTCTAAGAACAGCTGACTTATCTTTTAGGATGAAACTTGTGTGTGGAGCAGGAGTTTGGGGGCCATGATGGGAGCAAGGGGACCCTATCTTTATTGACTTTTATTGCAGAGCTGGCAAGGAAGGATGCTCTCCATCAGTAACTTCAGGAAAGGGGCATCTGTGTTGCTTGAAGCCATTGCCAAAGTGAGATTTGTGGAGGAACTGTTTTTCTTCTTTCATTCCCCCAAAATGTTGTGAAAGCCTATTCTATCTCATTACTGTGTTTTACTTCGTCATGAAACTTATGTTCATCTGGAATGATCTTGTTTGTTTCCCTCTTTTGGCTGCTTCTCATTTGAGAATATAAACTCTGTGAGTGCAGCACTGTCCAGGGTTATATCTCCAGGGCCTCCTGTGGCATATTACAGGTGAACAGTAAATATTTTTTGAATGAATGAGTGCCCAATGATATGCTAGAATGTATGTGCAGGGATGTTCACTATCAGTCTACATTCTATTTGAGAAAGAAGATATGTGAACACATACTCCCAGCTCAAGACTGGATTAGGAAAACCCAGCATGTTCCCATCTTCTCAGTGGAGACAAGCTGTCTCAGTTGCCCAAAACTGTATTACACTACTCATTGAACACAATATTTCTGTTTTGTTTTCTTTTCTCCTGGATAGATTCATGTAACATCTGGGCACATATAGAGGCAAGCAATGTTATACTAGGAAAATGTATAACTCAGATGTTTAGATTCTATGTGTATTAGTTTGAATACTCCTCTCCTTCTGTGGAAATGATATGCTTAGTGCTAACAGCATGTACTAGAAAATTAACTTTACTCTTCATTGACTAAGTTCATATTGTCATTCCAATATCCAAGTGTTTTCCTTAACTTTTCTTCAGCAAAATTAAAGAGCAAAATGTCAAAATCAGGAGTTTTCTTTTTTTAATTTTTATTTTAATTGTTGTTCAAGTACAGTTTTCTGTCTTTTACTCCCATCCCAGCCAACCACCCAAGTGCTTTCCACCTCCCTCCCATTACCACCCCCATAGTTTTTCTCCATGTGTTGTTTATACTTGTTCCTGTAAATCCTTCTCCTTTCCTTCTGAAATTCCCTCCCCTCTCCCCTCTGGTCACTGTCAAACTGTTTTCTATTTCAATGTCTTTGGTTATATTTTGCTTGCTTGTTTGTTTTGTTGTTTATGTTCTTGCTAAAGGTGAGGTCATCTGGTATTTGCCTTTCACTGCCTGGCTTATTTCGCTTAGCATAATGCTTTCCAGTTCCATCCACACTATCACATAGGGTAGGAACTCCTTCTTTCTTTCTGCTCCATAGAATTCCATTGTGTAAATGTACCA
>PVKM010026823.1:0-19126 GCA_004027735.1 Carollia perspicillata | reverse complement strand
GGCCGAGAGCCCTTTCTAGGTTGGAATGGATTCCCTTGCCAACCACTATAACTTGCTTTTCAAATGCGCCACGTAGAGATTAGCTGTCCAGCCCCGTCAGCCTCTCTGCAGATGTTGATGGATGGCTGTCGGTGTTTATAGGCGAGGTGGCTTCGTGAGGGGTGCTGAGATTGATCCGATGCTGCCCCAGACTCCCCTCAGGGGGCTGCTGCAGTTCCGTGTGATCAGAAAGGCTGAGGAAGCCCCACCCGCCTGCCCTGCAGCCTGCCAGCACTGAGCCCTCACCCTGGAGAGACCCCAAGCAGGATGCGAGGACCAAAATAATGCCTGGATTTACCCAGGTCCTCTGCACTGTTTCCTCTGTGGGTGACACTTTCTCACAGCCCTCTGTGGGTCAAGCTCAGAGGGCATGGCCACAGCCTCCAGTGACCCAGGAACTGCCGAGGAGCCAGACGGGCAACCACAATCAGGGCTCCTCAGGGCAAGTGGGGCGTGGGGTTTTGCTAAATGGGCCATAGCCTCTTGAGCATCAAAATAAAGCTGATCAGGGATGTGGGAAAATACGCATTGACCTCTGCTTGGCCACAGAGTCCTTCCGTGTCCCAGGAAACAGGTCTCGAAGGCTCCTCAGACCTCCAAGTGCTGTATTCCAACAGCACGGGGCTGTGGTCTGGCTAAGTCCGTGAGGAGCACGTTAATTGGCCGAGGCTTCAACCGCCCCACCAGGCGTGGAATCCATGGCCAGGGGCTGAGGAACACCCGCTATGTGGAGCTTCCGGCATCTGTGCCTGGGGCGTGTAACCCTGCCCCAGGGTCTTTGCTTTAGAGTGACATGCAGACTCCCAGACGGGGGAGGACCTGGGCTTTCAGAAGGGCGGCTGAGCCCCTAGCTCCAAGGCCTGTCTCCGGGAAACACTGGGCCTTCACTCCGAGGAGCCAGCATGTGCAGCCCGAAGTGGGGAGTGGCAAGGCTAGAGACTGCCCTCTGCAAAGTGTATTTACTGTTGGCTCTGATTTGCCAAAGGATGCCTTCCAGATGTGCTCTCTAGTAGGCTGCCCGGGAGGAAGGGCTAAGGTAATTTACTAAAAACAGAAAGAGAAAAATCTGCTTTGTGTCACCGTGGCAGAAAATCACCATGACTGGGCTCTTGCTTTGTCGTCCTGGGTCTAATATCGGCGGCATGTTTTTCAAATTATTTTTACTCTGCATAAGAGATTAGCGGCATTAACCAACTTACTGATATTTAGTCATTTTAAACATACACGTTCCCCCACCACCCCAAGTTCCTGAGGGAAAAAGGCAGCTTTTCCTAAAATGCTTTTATTTTATGAGCTCATCGGACCGAGATGTTTTAAGTCACACCACAGGCCCCTGGCTTGGGGCTTCTCAAATTCGTTGTGGTCAAAGGTGCTGACGTCAGCCTCATACAGATGTAGCCTGTTCGGAGTACGTAAGAGAAGAGCCAGCAGAAGACGGACAAGATGTACGTTGCTCTGTGTTTAGCGCGCGTTTTTGTTGCAAGGGTTTAACATTGGAAGAGACCAGGGATGGGGGAGAGCATATCGAAGGGATGGGAAGTTGAAGTTTACTGGGCCGTGTGCATTCTCGGGTCTGGGTGAGGCACTTTATGCAACTGTCAGTTTGGTCTCACAGCAGCCATTTGAAGTGACAGTAGGGGGCATGGAGCCCATTTTACAGGTGGAGAAACTGAGTGTTGGAGAAGTGAAATAACTCCCTGAGGTGAAGAGCTTAAGAGGTGAGGCTGGCACACGTCACTCTTAGGCCTGTCCAGTGCTGCCCCCTCCACCTGACCCACTGAGGAAGCTTTCAGACACTAAATGGCCTGACTTGGAAACCAGGGCTCTGACGCCCTCGTGCTCACATCGGGTTCAGTGAACAACGCTAGTGATTTCTTATACAAGCAGATTAATAAAGTGGCCCTGTCCCAGGATCTGGGTTTCTGTGGGGTAGTCAGGTCTTGACATCCTGTGTGGGCAGTGGTGTGGTCCCGAAGGCCCTTAGCAAGCCCAGGTCATTGGTAGACTCACTGCCCTCTTAGGTCAAGTTCCATCTGTGTTGTCTGACATGCCCCTGCCCTGTGCTCCTGCGTAGCATTCAAATTGTTGCCTGAGGCTTAATTGTGGAACATGAGGAAGAAGGCTGGGATGGACAATCTGGTCAAATAGAGGGAGAGCAATGATGTATTTGATGATTTAAGTAAAATCCCAGGAAAATTGAAGTCCAGCACCCTCTGCACTTTTCCCTTCCAGAGCTGGGGCGTGGAGAGTTGGCAGTTCCCCTTGTAGTGAGGGCCACATACCACCAGCCTCTGTGTGTGCGTGACTCTGGGCAGGACCTTAACCTCTTTGGCTCTGACCTTGTAGGTGAGATGAGGGCATCTTCTGGAAAAATCTTGGTCCCTATAATGAAAGGAGACCAAATGCCTTGACTCTGAAGTCATGCGTCATGGCACAATACAGTTGTAGGTGAGAGAAATGATGATGCTTTGAAAACAAGTGCTTGTTTTTCTTTCCCCAAGTAGCTTCGAGTGTCCCACAGACCACACTTCTGAAGTGGGAGGGAGAGCCAAGAGCTTGAGGAAGTAAGCAACATACTTAGGAACTCTGGTTAATTAGTGTCAGAGCCCGGACCTCATCCAAGATTTCACAAGGCGTAGTCCAGGGCTCCATTCCACCAACCGCACGGCTCATGTCCAAGAATGGGGTTTGTCTTGGAGAGACATTTAATGGGTTAGGATAATCCAGGATGAGTCAAAGTGGGCATTTATAGTATGATTTTTGACCCATTCACCATAACACTGTTTTCCTAAAAGTGTTAAGAAAAAAGTAGGTGAATGGTGTTCACCCCACTGTCAAAAGACCATCTGCTGTTTGAAAAGACACTCCTAGATTTTATCATTATAATCATTTTTCTGTTTCCAGTTAGCAACATGCTTCCTTCAATATGAGAGTTTCTGCACAAACCACTGTTTTCTCTTCAGCAGATTTCCTAAGGCCAACTTGGCATTCGCCGGCATTTTGCTCCTCTTTAGGGGTGGGAGATTGCCTCTTTCGGAGGGAGATAGGTTTTTCCATTAGTGCCTATTCATTTCATTTTCATTTTCTCAGAGAAAAACAATCATGTTCATCACTCTGTCGTCATGGAGATTTCACGTCTCCAGAAGAAACCCAATTGTGACTTTTATTCGTTAATCCCACACTGGATGTGTGAGCTTTCTTGTTTGGATCACTGCAGCCCAGGTGGAGAAGCCGTTCAGACAGGTTAGGGCATGGTTCCTAACCCAGGGCGGGCAGGGACGTGTGCAGGGGGCTGTCCTGGGGTGCTGGGGAGCGGGGAGAGCAGGTACTCAGGCTGTGTGATTGGACAGAGGCAGAGCTGGGATCTAACAACCTAGCAGACAGTTGGCTCTACAGTACCGTGAACTTGGCTCGGTTCCACCCCACCTCACTACCTTGCAGACCTGTCATCACTGTCTGCGGAGTTGTCCACGCCCTGATTCTGCCTCCTTGTGTCTGCAGTCTTGACTTCTGTTTGAGCGATGCCCACCGCTCAGTGCATCCTTTCTCTTTCCCCTTCTGGCCCTCTGTTCTCCCCTCTGGTTCACTGCTGGCCTGCAGTCTCCAGTGTTACCATTTCTCCCATCTTTGGTCATCTTTCTG
The DNA here is from genome assembly GCA_004027735.1 of Carollia perspicillata. Classification (NCBI taxonomy): domain Eukaryota; kingdom Metazoa; phylum Chordata; class Mammalia; order Chiroptera; family Phyllostomidae; genus Carollia; species Carollia perspicillata. The sequence continues at coordinate 15,445 of PVKM010026823.1, read as the reverse complement.
CTCTTCCCGTCACTGCCAGAACAGTGAGGGCACAGAGTGGGTATAAAGCAAATCTTTGCTGAACAACTGAAAAGACCCAAGAGTCTTCTTGATAAAGCAAATCTGATCATGTCGCTTCTCTGCTTAAAATCCTTCAGTGATCCCCATTGCTTTTAGAGTAAAATCCAACCTCTTAGGTTGGTCATTCAAGGCTCTTTGCGGTCTTGCTCATGCCACCTCCCGTTGGTCAGCATTTGCATCCCGTGGCCCTGCCGTCCCCAACGAATGACTCCCAGTTTTCTGGATGATGCCTGTGTTAAGTGTGGTGACTGAGAGTGACCTCTGGAGTCAGATTGAATGTGGCCACATTCCAGTTCTACCAAACAGCTCTACTGCCACTGGGAAAGAGGTCCTTAGCCTCTTTTTGCCTCAGTTTCCTCATCTGTAAAATGAGGCTCATGGTATCACCTACCAAGACTGTTATGAAAATTAAACATGTGAATACAGGTCAAGCACTTAGGTCAGTGCCTGACACGTACAAATGCCACATTACTGTCACCCTGGGATTATTGCGAGTGTAGTTGCTTAATCATATGCCTCTTCCTTCTGCCCGGAATACCTTCCTTCACCTCTACCTGATAGATCCTGCACACCCTCCAAGTCTCAGCCCCAGTATCCCGGCCTCGCTGACACCAGCTTCTGCAGCTGTGCGCTGTTAAAAGCTTAAGTTGTGAGGGTCAGAATGTGTGGTGTTAAATCCTGCTTCCGCAGCTCACTATTTCACTCTGGTCTCAACTCGCTAGGCTGTGGTTTTCTTATCTATAAAATTAGGAGAGTAAAACAGCCCCTACCTTGTTAAACTTGTCAGGGAAAAAATATTAAGTGCGTAAAGACATATCTAGCATATACTAAATACTTCATTTAAATTAGCTGTTTTTATTAGCTGCCTTCATGAGCTTTTTATCGGGAACTGGCCACTGTATTATTACAGTCTTTCTAGCCGTTTCTCTCAGCGGCTAGACTGTGAGTTATGAGAGTTCAGGGACAGGGAATTTCTTCATCAGTAGATCACAAGCACTTGATCCATCATTCAGTCAATGGAACGGATGCGAATTTAGCTGCTTTGTCAATACCTGTAACCATTGCACACGTTGCTGTAAGAGATTTAAGAGGACTGTGCTGGTAAGAAAAGATGTTGGGAAGTAGGCATCCCTCGGGGAGGCCTGTTTCCTTTCTTTGGCAGGTACTGAAGACCGGAAGTTAATTGGTGCTATACCGTTTCATTTTGGCCAGTGGTGACTGGGGATGGGAGAGGACGTCTGCCCAGGGAAGGACTGGAGCTGACTCCAAGCCATGGCGTTATCAGTGGGATCTACCGTATCATACTGGTTCTTGAACAGGGTTGTGCTGGCAAATATTTAAAAACTGTTCTCCAAGAACAACATAAAACCCGGATTCGTAGTGCTTGCTTCTTACCGTGGTATAAACACTCCCACCAACACCGCACAAACTATACCACGGTGGCGTTAACCAGTTCCCACAACTCCTGAAAATTTGTCAGCCAGCCAGTCATGAGCTGGTTCCATCACCCCACCATGTAAACTTCTTACTTCATTTTTTTCTCTCTGTAAAATGTGATCCTATAATGCGACCACCCTGTCTCCAGATAGAGATAGCATGGCGAGCGGGGTCCGATGTGAAGGTGCCGTGATGATGGTCGTGTTTTAGCAAAGCCGCACGTTCTCACGGTTATTCGGAGGCTCTCATTCCCTCCGCTGGCTGTGTTTGTTTTCGGGCCAGGATCTGGGCTGATGTCTTCTCTCAAACACCAGCCTGCCCAGCATTCTGCTCGGAGCAGTCTGTATAGTTTCATCCTCTCAATCAGGGTTATGCTCTCCGCAGCAGACTGACTCAATTAGCCTTTCATTCCAGAGTCCAAATGTGAGTCAATTCTGAGGTTGTTAAGCAAAATGAGTCTGGTGGCAGTAGCCCTGCACTGAGAGACAGTAATCCGCATCACAGGGCTGTTCAGTTAACAGTCTTCTCGAGGGCCCACAAGAAATGGGAGACATGTAGACAGGGTGACCTTTCTTTCAGGCTGGGAGCACAGGGCTGCCGGGTCAGGGAGCGGATCAGGTTGTGCGCAGAGATGGAGCCTGAGATGCCTGAACCATAGTGGGCCTTGGCAAAGTTAGAAGCCCAGTGCCGCTAGATCATTAACTTTCAGGCCCAGGAAAATACTTCTGAAATTAACACTCATGCCGAGCTGGATGCCGTCGGAGCCAGCTGAGCAAGCCTGAGCCTCCTTTAGGGATTTCCTCTGAAAAATAAATCTTTTAACCAGGCTACAGAAAACGGCCAGGTTTTATGTGCTTCAGTGTGTTCAATTAGAGTCAGAAAACACCAGTGAGGCTCAGACTGTGGGAGAGACCCAGGCACACACAGATGGGCGTGCCCAAGCCTAAAACGGAGGGCTTTGCCAGTCACTTAGCTTCAGCACATGGCCCTGTCTGGGAAGCCATCTACAGGGCCTGTCTAAGGAGTGTCAGGCGCTGTGCGAAGGAAAGAAAGCCAAGCTCTGGCACCTGTCTTGGGGATCCACAGTGATGGAGCCAGGCACACGACATGCGGGGCGCACAGATCAGCACGGATAGGGAAGCTCAGACACAGCTTGTTTACAAGGGTTCAAGGACAGACCGATCTCACACAAACACGGGCAGCCTTTGTGGCGGGCTGTGAACTTGGATGGTTTCATCAGACCTTTGACTCCACTGCTACTTAAAGTCGTGACGAAGGGACCCAGCTGTGCTTCCTGCAGGCCTTTTACAAGCTTTTGTGATCGTCACACGTACCACCTTGCTCTGTCTGCTTGTTTAGACCATAAACTATGCTAAGTAAATACAGTTTCTTGGATGGAAAGAAATACAAATAGCACTGGGTTTCTTGGCTGCCAACTTGGAGGAGCGAACGAGAAGAAAGCTGAGACAACCGCTCATTGTCTGCCGTAATTGCCGGAGAATTGAAATTCTCTGGCAATCCATTGTGTTCTTCACACAGAAACGGAGCTGTTGTCTGCCGCGATGACCTCAGAGGGGCCCGGCTCCCAGTCAGGATTTCTCCAACAATATCCTCTTCAGATTGAAAAACAGCCAGCTGGTCACACAGGGGCCTCCTCCTCCCCAAACCGGAGTGCCGGCAGCCCCTGGCCACTGCTGGGTCTCTGCACCTTCACCAGCACCCAGGGCTGCTGGGCAGACTGTTCTGGACGCCGGGGCGTCCCCAGACTGCAGTGCAGACAGATGCTGCATTTTGATCAGGGGCCCCTCCTGGCACCACTTCCAACCGCAGGCCCACCCCCCCCAGTCAGAGACTGTGGACAAAGGAAGCATCCCTGGTCCCTCTCGCCCTTCCCTTCAGTGGCAGAAAGGCAAGCTTCTCCTCATTGTCACTTGGCTGGAATGATCGCTGACCCTCGGGCTGGTGGATGAGAGATGACTTACGAGACAGATACATGTAGTGTTAAAGCCAGTAGGAATTACGGGAGCAGATGGGCTGCAGGGGCCTATTTTGATGCCAGGAACATGTTTCTGTATAAAGTAAATATTTTCCCAGTGTGGATCTCCATTGAGTGTGTAGAGAAGCATATTTCCTCAAGATGCAAATAAGTCGAGTCAGAAATAAATATTGGATGGAAACTTCAAAGCATCTAGATTTCTCCAGTTGTAGGCCCTGAAGATTTCTCTGCAAATAAGCAGACGCGCAGGTGGGCGAGGGGTGGGGGAGGGAGGGGATGGTTGGCGGGGATGGGGGAGGGGGCGGTGCGAGACAAGATGCTAACATTTTAAGGCTTTGTGTTTTCTGTATTTGGGGGGACAGAAAAAGGCATATCGGCCAAGGAATAAAGAAACGTTATGTCTGCCTAGAGGCTTGGGATACTTTAAAGCGCCCTCCCTCCTTGCTTCCTGTTGCAGATCGCGCCTTGCTGATTTTTTCACCAACTGCCAGCCAGAGTCCAGGGCTGTCAGCAGCTGTCTGAAGGAAAACTATGCGGACTGCCTCCTTGCCTACTCAGGCCTCATTGGTAAGATCGGGGAGAAGCAGGACGGGAGAATGGCCTGGTTTACAAATACCCGTGGCCTTTGTAGCCAGTCACTACCTGAGAAAGGAGCCATCTCCCGGTCACCCTCTGGGGTTTAGATGTTAGGCTTCTAGGACTCGCCTGCAAAAAAAAAAAAAAAAAAAAAAATGAGGCCAGTGGACACACACACAAAAGCAAAGGCAGGAAGCAGGGTTATTAAGGAGCAGAAAGACAGCAGTGTGAAGACCTATGAAGTTTCTCAGTTGCAGAACTGACCACGTGAAACCAAAGGAGAGAAAAGGCCTGGTTAGAGAAGAGGAAAGCAAGTCAAACCAAGTTAATCGAATTAGGGAACTTTGGAGAAAGGGAACTTGGAAGTCATTCATTCTGGGGAAATTAGAAAGGTTGTTTCCAGAAATGACCCTTTGGAAAGAAGACCCCTGACGACTGGGATCCTTCTCACCATTACTGTTCTTGGTAACTCAGCTCCTGGTGTGCCGGGGGTGATTTAGGTGACATATTTCTTTTCCCGGAGAACAGACATAACAGAAACAGTACTTTTCTCTTTTTCAAGACCTGGGGTGTTAGAAGAACCAGGTTCTCAGCATTCAGGAGGACAGGACAGTTCGACAAGGTCCCAGCGAGTTGGGAGAGAGCCAGGATTGAGGCCCGTGGGTACGCGTGGCAGGCAGGAGGACAGGCAGGTGCTCCCGGTTCCAGGGACTAGAAGCCTCCGTGACAGGGCTCCAGTGTTACGGCTGACATCCGAGAACGAACGCATGGTGTAGGCCGTGGGGGGGAGGGGAGTCGAGGCGGTCAGAACACGGTGGCTCGGCCAGGGTGAGTGTTCCTGCCAGGACCGTGCAAATCTCCGGGCAGGATGAGCTCCCTGCCTGAAGTGACAGCACCGACTGAATTCTTTGTCACTGGAGTGTCTTCAGCAAGAGCCACGGGAAACTCCACAGTGGTCCTTCATGCAGGGATATGACAGGTGTCTACGTATTTGTCCCCCTTTTTTGGAAAGGATACTCGTGCCCTGATGGGTGATGCCTTTCACCAGTTGCTGACCATTTTCTTTTTAAGATTTTATTTACTTGTTTTTAGAGAGAGGGGAAGGGAAGGAGAAAGAGAAGGAGAGAAACATTGATTGGTTGCCTCTCACATGCACCCCGACAAGGGACCAGCCCACAACCCAGGCATGTAGCCTGACAGGGAATCGAACGGGTGACCTTTCACTTTGCAGGACGATACCCAATCAGCTGAGCCACACAGGTCAAGGTTGTTGTTGACCATTTCTATGGATATGTCCAATGAGTGTATCTTTCTTAAGTCAGTATTCCAAATTGGCATTTGCTCTTCCCATTTCTTAAATAAGTTAGTCCCCAGGACAGATTACTTTACCAACTGTGGAATTACAGGTTTAAGAAATAACAGAAGTAATTAAGGCATGCTCATTATAAAACATTAAAAAGCCAGAGAGAAGCCCAAAGAAAACAGTACTAAGGATCTGCAAGTCCACTCCCAGATGTAACTGCTATTAGCACCTTAGCCCCTCTCCCTCCAGACACACAGGCTCATTAAGTCACCTTGAGCAGCCAAAGGAAACAGGCACGTGCCTGAGGGTGATGAAATCCTCAGCATTGAAGGGAATGAGTGGTCAAGGCAATGCATTCTGCAGACCAATACGCCTTTCCCTGTTGGGTCTGGGTCGCTCCCTCCACACTGGTCATTGGGCTCTAATGTCTCTGAGGACAAAGCTTGCTCCTACTTCTCCCATATGTCAGGGATCCACCACGGTGCCAGGCGTGCTTTGTTAGATACATTTTAACCTCTTTGCTCATTCCCTTTCTGACCCAAAGTTAGGAGCTCTCTCTCTGTTATGGGTTCAAGTTCTCATCTCAAGGTATGACAGCATATAATGGAGTTCAAGTCAGTAAGGAATGTAAAGCAAAGAAGATGTGCCCTTGGCCCAGAAGAGGTTACAAAGAAATTCTTTTCTGTTTGTGAATCACATGTATCCTGTGGATCACTGACCACTTATTACTTCTTACTTCCACAAAACACATAAACACAGAAGGCTTCTTGGCACGAGTAGGCATTGCCTGGTGTGAGCCACCCAGGGGAAGACATTTGGGTTGTATTAAGTATAAATGCATTGTTTATTTGTGCCAACGCAGAACTCATCAGAAAGACCATAAACAAGGGGAGATGTAGGCAAGAGAGACCACCCAGTATTTCTGAGGACTATTGAGACAATGCTCTAGGAGCCATCGGCTTAGAGAATTTCCCGTTTGCTTCCAATCCCTTCACAACTTAGAAGATTTTATTTAAATCAGTTGGTGTCTGGTGAGCAGAGGCCTCATTATATACATTTGGGGTGTGGGGTAACACGTAAGGAGAGCTTTGAAGCTTCCCTTGTTTCTCTGAAGAAGCCATTTGCTTCTGAGGGAAGTAGATTCCAAGTCCTAAAAGGCTTTTTAAGATATGTAAAACCAGTTCTATCTATTTATGAAGATTAATGACATTTTCATGAAAATGCAAGGGATTTGGCAACTCATGCATTCAAAGTTAATTCTCTCCTACTCCATGACATGCATACCATTTGTGCAGGGGGGAAAAAATACCCTGAGTGCAGCTCAAGGAGTTCTGTTATAATTTTTTAAGTAAATGTGTAAATTACTTTATGTGCTCAAGATAAATGGCCAAGAAAATGCACTGCTTAACATAATTTCCCACTCAGCAAACACAATGCCAGTAATTATCCACGGTGCATCCGCCATCAGAGGAACATTTGTTTCTTTTCAGGCTGCAGCATCCGTATCATCACACCAGAACCAAACACCTTGTTTTCACTCTTCCAGGCACCGTCATGACCCCCAACTACGTGGACTCCAGCAGCCTCAGCGTGGCCCCCTGGTGCGACTGCAGCAACAGTGGGAATGACCTGGAGGAGTGCTCCAGGTTCCTGAACTTCTTCAAGGACAATACGTGTCTCAGTGAGTTTTTTACAAAATAGGAAACAAACGCGTTTTTCTCTCTGAGCCCAAGCCCTGCTCCCGTGTTCCTTGTGTTCGTTCTTTCTGGAGTCTGCCTGCTCTCTCTCTCTCCTCTCTCTCCTTCTCTCTCCTTCCCGGTGCAGCCAGCTCCTTCGGGCCTCCCCGGGCCATGCAGCGGGAGACGCCGCAAGTGGTCGGCAGGGCACTGCCAAGGCTGAGACTCCAAAAGCTCAAGCAAGCAAGAGATTCTAATAACCGAGGGTCTGTTTTGTGGGAAGGAACACTTCTACCCACAGATCAAATTTTGATCTTGGCAACCAGCGCCAAGTCTGTTCCAATTTTTTTTTTTTAAATCTGAGTGCAATATACAATGTGAGATGCTCTGACAAATTAGGTGGGGGTAGGTCCCTAAGGGCTCTCCGAGAAAAATTGGAAGTTAACGGCAATAGCCCCCGTGGTGTTCCAGGTTGGCTCAGAGGAGAAGCAACCATTCTCGAGTGGGAGAAGCTGGCTGCGCAGCCAAGAGCCTCTCAGGGTGGTTGGTTATCTCTGGAGGCGGAGATGAGCCCTGTGGGCGGAAGCAGCTCCGGCTTGGAAATTAGTCCCGGGTATTATTGCAGTGTCCTTTAGGGGGGTAGGAAACATGCTTCCCAGCGGGGGAAGACACAGAGAGAACCTGTGCAGGTGTGAACAGCGCTCTTCAGATGAACTTCAGAAGCACAGTGCCAGGTCCCCCTTCCCTCCACAGAGGTACGCGTGATCCACGTGACAAGTCAGCACCTCCCTCCCATTTTGTGGCAGCCACGGTGAATGTCCTGGGTGCCTTTGGGTCACTCTACAGAGAGTCTGGTATATACACTGTCTCATTTGCTATACTGTGTGCAAGAATCCAAGGAGATGGCAGTATTATTATCTCCATTTCATGGTTGAATGAATGGCTGGTCTTCACACAGACCATCCATGCCAAAGACAGGATCCAAAGCCCTAGTTCCTTCTTCTGCAGCCCCGTGTCCTCTGAGGGCTTTTTGTTACGCCTGCTGCGGAGGGCCCATTGGACAAGAACGTATACCTGAACAGTAGGGCCCAGGTACGACTCCCGAGTGGCAGGTGCGGACCAAGTTCCTAGGAACCAGGGTTCAACCACCCCTCGGGGCACCCGTCCTTCAGTGGTGATTTGTCCATGCGTTGCTGCTGTGTGGGGAGCTGATTTCTGAAGGGCTACCTGACCACTGACTGGGTGCACACATTGGAAAAGCTTCTCTGCATTGCTTTTCTAAAACCCCTCCCCATCGTGTCCTTTGTTGAGAAGACAAATCTAAATGACTTGCTTGCTTGAGGTTCTGGAGTCAAGTGGCTGTAACCAACTCGTTAAAACGAAAACAAGCTTTTGGATGCTTAAAATTCCAACCCACAAAACTAGTCTCAAGTATGGTGTCGTTTGCCAAGACGTTAGGCACACTATGGGCCTCTTGTTTGGCCTTGACTTTTTTATAAAGAAGTGTATGTACTAGATACCCTCTTTTTCACACCCCACACGTTCTCCTGGCAGAATACAAGATTTAATGAAGATAAAGCAATGACAGTAGAGGTCAGCGTGAGAAGAGACATCCATGCCGGCTGAAAAAGCACTCCCTCACAGGGAATCTAACGTTGTCCCTGCTTAGTGAATCTAACGTTGGTGAAAGGGAGGATAGTCTGGCATCTAATTGCTAATGACTTTTCAATAAAAATAAATGCATTTGGTCTTCAACAGGGACGAAAGCCAGCCAGGATTTCTCACAGTCACTCCGTTTGCACTTCGTTCGGAAGGCGCACAGCACACCAGAGGCACGGTGCTATGGGCTCCGTCCTGGCGAAGGCCCTGGAGTAGAAGGGACTGGAGTTTGTACATTCCAGCCCAAATGCAATAACCCAGTTCTGCTCTCTTCAAATCAATCAGCCCTTCCCCCAGACTCCCCTATCAGGAACAGCACTCTGACCTACTGTTTATGTGTGGTTATTGCTGGGTGGGGGGACCGTGATTTTTACACCAAAGTGCAGGACACATGTGGGGGGCAGAGAGAAGAAAGAATGAGCTGAAGGTGGAGGTGACTGTTACTGTCACGCATGTCTTTCCTTAGATGCCACCGTCCCTTCCCCAGACCACGCCATCTAAACTGTGGCTCCCCGTTCCAGCCCAGGGCTCCCTGTACTCCTCCTCCACCTGCTTCCACTTTCTCCGAGCACTTCTCCCCACCTAATGTATTATAGGTTTTACTTATTTCCTCCCAGCCAGACTGCGACCTCCGTGAGAGCAGGGCCTTTCATGTTTCACGGCTCACAGTGTTCATCGCTGCGTCCCCCGTGCAGAGCGGTGCCTGGCACGCAGTAGATGTTCTGCTGACATTTGAATGAATGAGTGAGCACGTGAACAACCCCCGCCCCATCCCACGTGCCAGTGCAAACACGCTGAAAAGCACAGGTAGCTTCCATGAATGGCAGAGGCTCTCTTGAATCTATGTGTCTTAAGAAGAAAGAGGATAATTGTGCTGCTCTTTTGCTGTCATTGCTCCGGGTCATTCAACCTGTCCCCCATGTACCTTTCTCTGCCTCACCTGCCCGCTGGGTCATGTAATGTGGCTAAAACCATAGAAAGAATGTGTATTCATTTGAAGCTGTTTCTTACAGCCTTAAACATGTAAAGTTGTTAGAAAACAAGGTCCCAATTTTCTGAACTTAAAGGATAACAATTTTAGAAGAAAATGTCATTTCTAAGAGGAACATTAGGCTTAAATTATTCTGTCTTGTGTATCGAGAAATGCCAGCTAAGAGTCATATATTAACAGTTTGCACATTCAGGTCCCAAATGGAGGAGTTTGATTTCTTATACAATGAATATGAAATAAAGAAATTCCTAAATCCAGGCCAAATCCCCCAAGACCTGATTAAACTGTTTTTTATGCATTTGGGGGAGGGGAATGACACAACCAATTTACTCTTGCCATACAAACAATCTAATCCCGTGAACTTGTAATAAGCTTTTAAAATTTTACATTTTAAACTTTGTGTATAAGCAGGGCTGTTCCTACCTAATTATGCAGATTTTTTTTAGAAGACTGGGAGCAGAGAGGGAAGAAATAGTCTTACTTCAATTTTCACTAGGCCATTGCTGAGGTTCTGGGTGGATCCTTCCTTTAAAGAAATCGGTTGCCGTTGTTCTGCGAGCAGGGCCCGCCTCGGAGCAGGCGTTCTGTACCTACCGAAGCACAGTTTTTGCTGTTTGATTTCACTCCCTGGCAGATTAATGCGAATGCCACTCAGCGACGTTGTCTTCATAATTAGGGGTGTTGTGCTTTTGTTTTAAAGCACTAATGAGTTTGCTTTTAGTATAGAAATTTGACAGAGCACAAAGGTTTTCTTGGAAGATGGCACAGTGGTTGTGACCCCAAATAACAGGTCCAAGGCTGGGTTTCAAAGGGTTCAACCGACGAGTATTTCAAGGCGAGGACCTGGCTCATAAAGAGGAACACAATAAATGCGGGTTGCAGATGGAGCATCCAAGTGTCCAGCTCAGTGTTTAGAGAATGAATTGATTTTTGAACGTCTGACCCAATGGCTGACTCTCCACATGTGTAGGGTAGACAGTTGGATGGGTTTCAGTCAGAAAAGTCCAGTGCTATATTCAGAGTTTCTAGTGCGCCTCTCTGGCTTTATGTAGCATGTCTGGCACATTTGCTGCTTGACTTTGAAATTGGATTTCCTCCTGTTTTACTGCAGAAAATGCAATTCAAGCTTTCGGCAATGGTTCTGATGTCACTGTGTGGCAGCCAGCCCTCCCAGTCCAGACCACCACTGCCACCACCACCACAGCCTTCCGGGTCAAGAACCAACCCCTGGGGCCAGCAGGATCCGAGAACGAAATCCCCACTCACGTTTTACCACCTTGCGCAAATTTACAGGTAAGAGTGAGGCCAAACTCCCTGTTGGAGCTCAGTTGAGCGGGACACAGGCCCATTTGCTTTAGAGAGAGCTGGTGAATGATGCCCAGGTTTGAATCTTAAACCACGATGAATGGAGATTGGGAAGTGACATAGAGTGGAGAGGAAGATGGACTTTGGAACTAACGGCCATTTACTAGGGGTGTGGCTTTGGGTAAGGCTCTCGTGTTGTCTTTCTGCCCCTGGCACCTTCACCCGCAATGAGGGGGTAGGCGGCTGGGCACATAGATCCTTAAGGATTTTATCTGTAGGGTTGTCAAACTAGATTGGCTCTTTTTTACATCTATTATGCTTATTCCATGTTCTCTACAAAGCAGCAGCATCTTGAAAAGAAAGGAGCTTTTGATTTTGTCCCCATCACTGCCACTGAAACGGAATGATGCAACTGTATCTCCGGATAAACCGGAGACAGTGTTACTGGTGAAGCCTTAGCTGGAACCTAGAGTCCCGTAGGGGTTTGTCATTCAGGAAGCAAAAGATGAGCCTCTTCCTCAGTGAGAGGAGCTCCGAGGAGCTGCCTGAGAACCCCATGTGTGCGCACAGACCAGGGCGCGTGGTCCGGAGACTTCCTTGGGGTGAACCCAGATCTCCAGGGCAGGACCACCCCATACTCACCGTGGGTTCTCGACTTTCTTCAAAGTGGGGTGTTTATTCTGCCTTTTAATGGATTTTCCCATAGTAACGAGTATTCAGCTGTTTGGTAAGACATTGCATACGTATATGTTCACCAAGTGTTTTCACGCACTTGACCTGTTTGAATGTTACCCTCCCGGCGGCTGCAGAAGCGATGCTCTTATGACGGTCCCATCAGCCTTGTTTTTTCATTTGAGGACACGGGGGGGAGGGGCTCAGTGAGGTAACACGTGGTCGAGCCTGCAGAGCTGGCGAGTCACAGAACCAGCACTGGGTTCCCAGGGACCTTGAGTTCTTTTCTGGCTCTTCCTGTCCTGTGGGGGAGTGGTGATGACATGTTGACCTCTGCCTCCTGCCATGCTGTGCAAGGGGACATTGGCCAAGTGTGCCGTCACACTTGTCCCTGAAGTACATCGTCCCCTCCCTCCCCTCACCCCCTGCTAAGGATCAGCCCCACCAGAATGCTTCCCACAGCCTTCTTTTGCCAGTTGCCCCCTTGCCCACACGCACTTTGCTCCCTTTCTGGAGCGTGTTGGGGTGGTTTTTTCCCTTCTGATTTGCTTGATGTCTTCTCACTCCCGAGTCTCTCTTCTTCATGGATGCCCTCCGTGCTACTTATCTGAGCGTTGGTCTGTGTCCTCTGTGCTCCTGGGTCTCCACACCCGATACAAACCCTCAGCCCCACAGCCTCAGGTCAGCCACACGTCCTTCCTACTTCTAAAGCATTTTTGAGCATGTCCATCTCCAAGGAATTGTGCAAGAAAACGCCAGACCGGGGCGAAACTCGGCGGTGTGGGGAGGGAGAGGTGTGCACTATGGCATCCTGCAGCAGGAGTCTGAGGTTCAAGGTGGGGAAGTGACTTACCTGCACCAAGTTCCCCAGCCAGTTGGAGGCGGGTCGAGAGCCAGACACAGCTTTTCAAAGGACAAATCTCTTCTTCAGCTCTGGCCAGTGCTCAGCATCCTGCTTCCTCCAAGCTTCACCTGTTGTACTTGTTGATGTTGATCCTAGCATCAGCAAAGACAGTGGGCAGGTGAGAGATAGGATTCTGCTATCATAAGGTGCTAACAGTGGGCCAGGGGTGCTCCTGAGTGGCAGGAGAGGCGCATCCTGCTGCAGCCAAACCAGGGTCTCCTCTGCTCGGGTCTCGATGCGCAGAGCATGACTACAGAGGCAGTGTTCAGCCTGTGTATTAAACTCCTTCTGTGTTTTGGGACCTTGTGAAGGTGAGCATTCAATAGAAATTCTGTCCTTGGTATACTTGAGCTAGTAGGCAGGACGGAGCTCGTCCACATGCTTGGAAGGTCAGACTAAGCTGATAGATGCTGTCACAGAAGAACCATCACTGTTGGAAAACCACGGAATTGGAGTTTCCCCCGGGAGGAGGAGAGGGGCCTGTCAGCCATTCGGAGGGGTTCTTTCTGCTCTACACCTCCCAGCGCAGTGCCTAACTTCTGCTTCCCATGGCACTGTGCATGGCTTGGCCACACAACATTTTGCTTCGAACACAGATCTGCCCAGTCACCCCTCCCTGCCTGGAGGACTCGGTCTGCTGCAGGGTTGCCCTGGCAACGTCAGAGGACACACGAGCTCTATTCCCAAGAAACAGAGCCTTTGCTTCTCCTGTGTTAGCCATGGGACCTGGGCCTCATCAGTCGAGGGGCAAAGTGAACTGAAGGCCTGGTGTTTATGTCAGGGCTGCCATCTGCGTTCTCGGCAGAGAGGAAAAGGAAGCATGGAATCCCCGAGCAGTGAGGTGACGGCCACACCTGTCTCCCCAGTGACACACACAGAGTCCACATCTCTTGCAGCTGAACAGCATTTCCCCTGCCCTGGAGTCCTTCAGAGTCCTAAAACCGTCCCCTTCCCCCTAAGCTGACTCCTGCTTTTTGACCACGGGCGGCAGGGGCGAGGCAGGGGCTTGGCAGCTAAGCCTGTGTTCAGACCCAGGCTCTTGTCCTCACCGGCATCAGGGCCTCCCCCAGCCTCAGCTTCCTCCTCTGTGAGACCAGAGGACGGCCTGGCTGCTAGAGTTGGGAGGGTTCAAACGAGACCTCAGTGCTTGGGGCAGAGTGAAGACTCCAGGGTGCTACTCCCCAGGTGTCGTGTGTGATGCCTGATTCCCCATCAGTAAGCAGACGGCGGTGTTGTGCCTCGCACGGGGAAGCCGGTATTATGCTAGGGAAACGGTCTTGCATTAGTACCAACAGGTGTATAAGGTATGTCCTTCTTTTTTAAACATTTCACCTGCTTTGTGCCCTTTACTTCTTACAGCAGCCCACGAGTCGGGTGTGTTTGACACCCTTCCCTTTTACAGACGAGGCAACTGAGGCAGGGGAAGGCCAGTGACTTAACTGAGCTCACACAGCAGTTCCCAGGCAGGGCTGAGGTTTCTGGCTCCAAAGCCAGGGTACATTTGCCTTGCTCCACGGTGATGAACTTTTGCCTCGTTCCATGACCTTGGACAACCTGAGCTCTTTCTCTGAATTAGGGATGAACAGAGAGAGGGAAGTAAAAAATAGAAAAGGAGGTCATGCCGCATTCGTCTCTCTGTGTCTGGCTTATTTCACTCAGCACAATGTCCTCCGGGTCCATGTGGAATCTACGAAGGTTCATTCAGAGAGCAGAATGGTGGTTACAGGGGGCTGGGGGTGGGGAATGGAGATGTTGGGCTTTAAAGGGTGCAAAGTTTCAGTTGTGCAGGGTGAGAAAGGCCCGGGGATCTAATGTACAGCAGGGTGTACACTCAGTGTTGTGTACGTAGAATGTGCTGAGACAGTAGATTGCATGAATTCTCACATCCCCGCCTCCAACGGTAACTATGCGTTAATTAGCTTCATTGTGGTAAACCTTCCACAATGTATCCATGTATATCAAAGCATCACATTCTGTGCCTTGCATATATGCAATTGTTTTTGTCAGTTATAACTCAATAAAACAGCAGGGGGAAAGAAAAGATGAGGAAGAGGCTGCCCAGTTCCTCCTGAAAATGGCCATGTGAGTGGCAGGACAACGCAAAGTTCCTATTTGGGCTGGATTGCTCCCTGCCGTTGTTCTAGGAGACAGGGTACCGGGGGAGGACTGCAAGTTGGCCAGGACAGCTTCCTGCAGCTTGGTGATCTCTGTAGGACGACTTAGATGGAGAAGGGTGGAAAGAATCACCCGAGGCCAGAGAATCAGTCGGGGATGAGCAAGTGGCGAGAGGCGGGCCTCGGCCCCTGGGAAGCTGGTCCCGGGCGCTACGCCAGGATGCTTGCTGCGGCCCAGTGCCCCCGGGAGACTGGTTCTCCCCATCTGGCCTTCCTCTGCCTGCCTGGCTGTCTCCAGATAAATCACCGTTTGCCAGTGGATCCTAGAAATACCTCAGAATACCATTTGTCCGGGTCGCATGTGTCGTTACTCAGAATAGAGCCAGCTTAAACCAGCTTGGGACCCATTGGTAACAGATTTGGAGAAAGTCAAGTGTCTTTGGCAGCTATAAAGTTCACTTCCCTCGAGAAACACCTTGTAATATTTTAAAATATACAATAATATGAGAATACTCTTGGGGACTTGAGTTTCTGTCTTAACATTTGAGCTAGATTTCCCCCTTGGAAGGGAAGAAATAAGAATAAACATTTTCAAAAGTCAGCTTCAAGGTGTAATTATCAACAAAGCAAACACAGTTCTGTTTGGGGAAATGGGGGCCTCGGGTGGGGTGCACGTAAGACTCATCTGCAGTTTCCGTGAAAGGTTCGGCTCTAAAAAAGGAAAGTTGATTGATTAATATAAAATGTCATGG
>PVKM010026822.1:0-19121 GCA_004027735.1 Carollia perspicillata | reverse complement strand
GTATGTGAACCAGAGCAGTCATGTCTTTACGCATAATGGGGACAGACGCCCAAAGCATGACAGAAAGCCAGAAATATGCACTGCTGCTGTGCACCAAGGCTCACAACGTACCGTGGCAGGTTTTAATCTGTACTCTGATGGGACTGTTTCGTCATCTTCACCACACTTCTTTAGTTTCTCTTCTTTGGCTTTTGCCTGATGAAAGAGGAGAGAAGGAAAAAAAAACATTTGGATAATACATGTAAAATAAGATGGTATCACTATGTATTACATGGGTGGTGTAGAGAAGATCAAATCAGATAAAAGTGTCTGTATGTGCTTGTCAACTACAAGACAGAGGCCACGGTAAGTGGCTTCGAGGCAGGTAGCAAGGGGGGTGACTGAGGAAAAGCAGCACAGCCGGGCCCCCTGGGGAGGTGCTGTATACCCTGGGGGAGCCACTTGGTCTTCCCTTTGCTCAGTTTCTTCAGCTCTACGATGGAGCTACCAGTAATCCTTACCTAGCTATTGCCTTGTAAGGACCACCGGAGGAAAGTAAATAAAATATCCTCTGAGACAGTTAAGCACAGTGCAGAAGTTAGCTGCAATTACCTTAACAGCCTTCACCTTTCCTACTCAGTGAGGCAGTCATCTCCAGGAGAGAAAACTCTGGGTCGTGAACGGCGACCACAGTCCAGAGACGGGAGAGCAGCCCATCACACGTCTTGGCTGGTACTCGACAACTGGCTTTACCTCTTCTGTTAGTGCACGGACTCCCTCCAGTGACACGAGAACTTCACTGGATTCATGCCCCATGAACAACCAACTCCATTAAAAATAAAAGTCCATAGTAGTTCTATAATAGATCCCTTGCTTCTAAGCTATAACATTTGCATTTTAAACAATTGCTGAGTAATGCAAAGTTCCGTGATAGGTAAAAATCCGTACCCATATCATAAGGCATAGATTTAAATTCTAAACCAAGGAGCTCCTGGGCACAAAGGGCGGTCCGGTGTCACTTAGCAAATTCCAGCTCAACCCACCGCTCCACCTGTATCTCAGTCTAAGACTGTAGTTCTCCATTGAATGCTTAATTAACTGATTAATTTTAAAATATTTATTAAGCACTTTAATGAACCAGGCACTCTTCTAGTCTTCTGAATTGCAGTTTTATTGTTCTATATAATAACCCGTCTCAATAAAGAATAAAAACTTTTTCCCCCCAACATTCCCAGTTATATTGTACTGCAGATATGGAGAGGGCCCTATTATGCAGTGGAACTTCTCAGTTCATAGACTTGTGAGGTCTCTGCCTATAAACCAGCCTGCATGAAAGTCAA
The DNA here is from genome assembly GCA_004027735.1 of Carollia perspicillata. Taxonomy (NCBI): domain Eukaryota; kingdom Metazoa; phylum Chordata; class Mammalia; order Chiroptera; family Phyllostomidae; genus Carollia; species Carollia perspicillata. The sequence goes on along the minus strand of PVKM010026822.1, from coordinate 17,802 downwards.
GGTCACCTATCTGATAAGACTGTCCTCTCCATTACACTCAGTCCCGCTCACAACAAAGATTACATGCACAGCTAGATCCTTTCTATTCCTTTTTGATCTTTATACACTTTAAATCAGGGGTTCCCAATCCCCAGGCTGAGAACTGGTACCAGTCCGTGGCCGGTTAGGAACCGGGCCATGAGTGAAGCTCACCTGAGCGTGGCCTCCTGCCCCTCCACCACCATCCACAGCAAAAGGTGAGTGATGGGCAAGCAAGCTGGCCTCCCCCGGCCCCGTCCAACGTGTAGGCATTGGAAGGAAATATCTAGGAAATACCTACTGAATTGACTAGAAATAGACTCGATAACCACACATAGAAATGGGGAAGATTACTTACGAGGTATCGGTATAAATATTATTTTATGTTATGATAGCTTATTAAAATGACAAGTAGGCATGGACCCCTTCTCTGAAGTACTATGTAGTCTTTCCTCAGAGCGCTCTCCAGCACGGAAGGTACTGGAGTGGTTGTGAACTCCTGTAGAAAATGCCCTTCATGAGCCTTATCACAGCATCAGACCATCCAGAAGCAATGAATTCACCATCATGTAGTAAAAATTCAACTTAATAACTTATTTAATATTTCCTACATCTGATTTTAGTCACGCTAAGCCTCTTTTTGTCCTGGGATTCATGTTTATAGCTTCCCTCCCCAAATTACTGTCTTATGAAACCACCCTGATTATCCGTAAAAAGCCTGAGGTGAAAGTACAACTGTCTCACTGCCCCGTCACCGCAGCTCAACTCGCCCTCGTACCACCCGTCCCGGGTTCCCCCAGGGCCCCTCTTTCCTTTGGACGGGCTTCTATCTGGGTGCTCTATGTAAGTGCATCTCGGGTTGTGTTTTTTTAATTGTTGTTCTGTTACCGTTGTCCCAATTTTCCCTGTTGCTCACTCATGCCTCGCCTCCCCCCTGCTCCCACAGTTAATCCCCATCCTGTTGTCCATGTCCAGGGGCCGTTTATACTTGTTCTTTAACGAGGCCCCAAATTTCCTTTCTTCCCAATAGTTACTTGGTCCTGGAGGACAAGAACTGCTTCCCCTGCTCCCTTGTGTTCGCCTTCACGAAGGTCATCATGCCACACTGTGTCTGGTAAGCCCTCCAGGAAAGTTGAAGATAGAAATTGGCCCATTTTGCTCAGGGCGGTCCCACACTCAGGGAGAGCTGCTGGGAGTAGGTGAGGCTCACCTTACCCAGTGACTCAGAACAGGAAGTGACCACAGAGGCAGCGGCATTGTGACAGCAGCACCTGCCAGCCCCCTCGGCTGAGCTGATAGGGCGGGGCTCTGAAGGGTCCCCAGGCTGCAATCCCATGCCTGCCCCCCAGGACACTGCCTTGCTGGGACGTCCCCAGGGCAGCTCTCTTCCTTCCTTCCTCTCCCCCCACCCCCGCAGAGGACTCCGTTTAAATATTCTTTAAAAATTGTAATTTAATATTACACCTCTGTTCCAGCAAATACAAGCCTGGTTTGGCTGACGCTTGTGAAGATCTCGTTACGTGTGGGGACAATCTCCCCAGCATCATGTTCTCAACATGCAGCGGCTTCGGTTACAGAGTAATTGTTCCTGGATTTTACTCGAATTTGAGACACATTTTCAACCTTTTTCCCCACAGTGATAAAAAGAAGGATCTCTCCGCCCACCTGCAGTCATCTTCCTCTCTCCTTATAAACAGAAGTGCCCCAAACCCTCTGAAAATACAAATTTCCAACTTCCATAAGAGCAGACAAAACTATTCCTCACCAGGCCATTGCCTCTGTGTTATCTTGTTTAGTCAGGTGTCATTTAAGCATTGGCAAAGGAGATTAGTGTCCATTTTAAATATTAAAAGCCTACATGGTTTACAAGACAAATACTCAAATATCCTTCTTGGTGGCTAGCTGCCCAGCAACAACCATCTAAATTAACCAGAGACCCTGAAAGTAAGGCAGGATGAATAGTAGTTCATTTAAAATCTCAAATAAAACAAAAGTTGTGCAAACAAAAACTCTAAACATGCACAGCACATTTGGTTTTGTAACCTGCAGACCAGCAGGCTTTGTATATGAACTCCAAGGTCCCTACCTCGTCCACTTCCTTAATGGAGCTGAGGTCCAGCTCGGGCTCGGACTTCCTGCGGCCCAGCGATTCTGAAAGAGCCTCCAGGGCTTGGTCGCTCATTGTGTCCTGTTACAAAGGGAAAATGCTGTCTGTTAAAAAAAGAGAGTCTCTCCTCAGCCTAAACAATCGATCCACTTCTTTGTGAAATACAATTTTAAAATCTAAAAGATGAACCATGGATTGGAGAAGGACTTCAGGAAGGCAATTTTATAGGAAACCTAGCAAAAGAGAGAAATAATAGAGAACTTACCAGGGAGTGAAAATGGGGGCCAAGCCACGTTGCTACGGTAACAGTGCCCCCAGGGGCACACTGCACCTCAAATTTAGCAAGCTAGAAGTATAACTGTAACCATAATTATGCCATTCCAAAACGCTCATATCAAAATAAAAGCCGCAAAAGTAAACTTCCACTGTCTTGTCTTTCTTTTTCTAAATATGCCTTTGGCAACCTGCCCTTTGGCCAACCAGCTAAGCCCCGGAAGCAGGGAAGGCTGAGGTGGCCCAGCTGCCTTCTTCTCTGAAGGCCCAAAGGCTGTCACTGCTGGAACGCCCACTCTCAGGGGTGTGGCGCTGTCACTGCTCCCCGCCAGCCAGATAAAAAAAACTGTCTCTCCTGCAGGAGAGAGGCAGAGCTGCTCCGACAGAAACTGTCGCTTGTATTATCTGGACTGTTTGCGGTGGGCATGTTTTTCTCTTCCAGCCCAGAGCCAGGAGGACCACATTTCAGGATTCGTGAGAATTCGTCAGAGTTGGCTACGGCTAAGAGAGGTGGAGACAGGAGCAGCTACAACACCTCTCTAGTGATTTCACGAGGCTCAAACTCCTCGCAGTGAAGATCTTATGTTCTAAGAGTGTAATTTCTCTGGGGTCCTGCCCTCTGTATATTGTAATGGTGAGACAGTCTTCATTCCCAACCAAGATTTGCTGAAACCTCCCGTAAGCATTTGTGGAAACACAGGAGACCGGTCTGGCGGTGAATATCACCGTGACTAGTTTCGCCATTCCCTACAGATCCCAGGGAGGAAAGATGCTCCTTGGGATGCCACCGTCCTGAGTCCGAGAGCTCAACCTCAGGAAAGCAACTGCTGTCTCGCCGACCACGGTTATTTTCAAAAAAGTAATTATGTATACCTCCTCCACCTTTCTTTTTTTCTCACGGGGTGGAACAGCACTTTTGATTACCCTGGCTGACTCAGCCTTTAATACTTCTCCCGTAGATTTCTGAAACAGAGAAGAGAAAAGATTACATTCATAGATGAGGGAAATGGAAACACCAGAACTAAAATGTTGTTTTAAAGTTAGAGGGTTTCTAACAAGTTGCCCTAGTAACACTAAAAAGAATACCTTCTCAGTTTTCTTTCCCCCAGGGGCAGGAGAACTGCAGGTGAAGTCGGAGGACAAGGCATCGATGGCTTCGTCCGGCCCCGCGGGTTTCTAAAGAAACAGGCACCATGATGGGTGACACAGGGGACTATTCGAGTGTGAGATCAGACTATAAGCCCAGCAGAGGGAGAGTGCACTTTGACAGGTCCTTTACCACCACACGAGACTGGTTAATAAAGTAACTCAGAGGAAAGCCTGTGTCTGGAAGGCAGTGGGTTTTGCAATACTATGTTTCTGTTCCCTCTTCTAAATGCATTACATGTTGGGATATTCCCATTCTACTTTTATTAACATTTATTTTATCCTAAAACTTTCTTGACTCCATTTTTCTTCCTCTCCAAAGAACTCCGTATGAAACCAGTGAGCACCGAAACAACTCCCACGCTCGTTCACCCCCTTCCTCCAAACAGATGAAAACGTCATCCAATTTAGAGATTACTTTAGCCACAATAGAGCCCTATCTGCCAACCAAAGATATAAAAGTGTTCTTTTTTTTATCTTAGATGATATTTATGCAAACTCACCGGAGGGTCTGGAGGAGGCCCCGTGACCCCTTCTTTTTTCTGAAACAAATATTAATTTGATAATGTTGAGAAGGCAAAATAAATCTTACGATCAGCAGAATGTGTTGCTCTGTGACTACCATGGGTTGAATTATGTCCTCCCCAAAATCACACTGTTGAAGTCCTAACCCCTAGAACCGCAGAATGTGACTGCATTTGGAGACAGGACCTTTAAAGAGGCAATTAAGGCTACACGAGGACATTAGGATGGGCTCTTGTCCAGTATAACTGGTGTACTTGTAAAATGGGCAAATAAGGGCCAGAGATACCCACAGAGAGAAGACCGCGTGAAGAAATATATAGAAGATCGCTCTCTACAAACCAAAGAGAGAGGCCTGATGCAGATCTTCCCTCAAGGCCCTCAGAGGGAACCAGCTGTGCCCAACCCCTTGATTCCAGTCTTCCACACCAGATCTGTGAGACGAGGTATTTCTGTTGTTTAAGTCACCCAGGCTGCGATTCTTTGTTATGGCAGCTCCAGCCAACTGATACAGTGAGTGCCATAGTCATGACAACTTCCTATGCCCCGTTTTATTTCCCAAATTTAAAAAATTGTGACTACATGGATGTGATAAAGATTATACAACCAAAAAGGAAACAGTAAAGTAAAAGTAAATGGTCATTTAACTTACATCCAGAAGCTCCCTGTATTTTGGAGGAATTGTGACTTCTCTTTTACCCAATTCTTCTATGTAGGTAGAACTCATGGGATCCTGTAATAAAATCACACACACAGGGATACTATGTAATTAATTAATTGAGAATGTTATATGCACATTCTGAAACCAAAGTACTATTCCATTCTTAATTTATGAAACTACTGAAATAAAATGTAAAACATTAAGAAGTCAATACTTTACACAACTCTGCAATTAGAAGCTTATACAAATACTTTCCCTTATTTCATTAGCTTAACCCATATGTAATCCTAGAAAATATTCAAATCACTATACTAAACTTGATTCCTTTATTAAAATACATTTGATTTTAAATGTATTTCATTGACGTTTCCAATTCATACAAAAGTACAGTTAATAACAATGTCTATATAACCAATACCTAACTCTATCAGATCTATAGTTTTTTCTACAAAACGTTAGATAGAATGATATCTCCTGGTAAGTCCTTTCCAACCCCATTCCTCTTCCTTGTTAGCCAGAGATAGCTACCAGCCTGAACTTTATCATATCCATCCATTTAAAGTTGAGCATATTTTAAAATGGTTATTCTACATGCAGGCATCTACAAAAAAATATATGGCATTATTTTGCATATTTTCAAATGTTACATAAATGGTATATATTCTATATATCATTATCCAATGTATTTTCATTCAAAATTATGTTTTTGTGTCCATGTTGACATATAAATAGCCCATTTTACTACAAAGTATCCCATTTATTATCTTGTCTCCTGTTGAACACAGCTGTTCTTGTAACTTCTCGTACAGGGTGCACGGCTCCCTGTGGGGACTCGGTCTAGACGTGGAGTTGCTGGTTGACGAGGATGCACATCCTCCACATTCACGAGCTCCCGATGAGCTGTCAGACTTGTACAACTTTTCCCAATCTGATGAGTGTGAAGTGATTCCTCTTCATGTTTTAATATCACTTTCCTACTTACTAGGGAAACTTTCATTGTTTATTAGCCCATCAAGTTTTCTCCTAATTTTCTATGGGGTTGTCTTCTTCTCACTTTTTAAAATTCTTTGTAAATTCTGTCACAAGTCCTTTGTTTTCTCTGTTGCAAATACTTCCTTCCAGCTTATGGCACCTTTTTTTTTCTTTAAAAAAAAACCTCTCATATAATTTTCTTACTTTTAAGGAATTAAGAATAGGGATGAATTGAAGATGGTAAATACCTAGTAATCAAAATAAGTTCAAGTCCATGGAACTCAAATCTCAAGGACAGAAAAGTCTTTGTGACCCAATGGGCTGTATGCCAGCAATAATCTCAGCACAGACAATCAATGAATGTTTCCTGAATCCATACAATAGTACAGCGACCATAGGATAAACCATTTCCATCCTAACACTAATTTCAGTTACTGCTGTTGATACTGACATCATCCTATTTCTCTCTAAGCAATGGAACACTGGGTATACTTCTGTGCATCGTGACTTTATTTTGCTCTCCTACCCATGAAGAATGAATCTTTACAGATACTAAGATCACATACCGAAACTTCAGGTCCAGTATATGTTGTATTATCTTGTTCAGTTTCTTCAGGTTCTCCTAACGTGTCTATTAAGTCATCCAAGGCAGCATCCATGCCTGACTGAAAAGAAAAGAGAACAGATATTTAAATGTTATTTGTTATATACTATACCTTTGATCTTTTAAAACTACAAAATACCATTCTGTGTAGAAAAAATATCAAACATCAAAAGTTCTTCAGATACCAAAATAGTTAAATCTGGTCTCAGTTAAACCTTATCATGTAAAGTCTCAGAGTACAGATTCTAATTTTTTTTAATGTATTGAGTTTTAGAGAGAGAGAGAGAAAGGAGATAAAGATAAACAAAAAAAAGTGATTACTTTTTTTGTTATTTTGGTATCTGAAGAACTTTTGATGTTTGATATTTTTTCTACACAGAATGGTATTTTGTAGTTTTAAAAGATCAAAGGTGTAGTATCTAACAAATAACAAAAAAAAGTGATTACTTTTTTTGTAACTACCTGATAACATAATAAAATTTGGGGCCTGCTAACTTTAATTTTTTTTAAATCTCCTCGCCCAAGGATTTATTGATTTGAGAGCGAGAGAGAGAGAGAGAGAGGTCATTGTGAGAGAGAACACTGATCTGCCGCCCCCTATATGTGCCCTGACCAGGGAACGAACCTGCGACCTAGGTGTGTATATGCCCTGACTGCCCTGACCTGGGATAGAAGCTGCAACCTTTTAGATAACAGGGCGAAGCTGGAGGGGCCTGCTAGGTTCAGACTGATTCAATTGGGGATTTCAGAATGAAGAAATACCTGACATTCTTTAGTGATACCTCTGGTTAAAGAAGGTATATTTGCATGAAAGAAACTGGAGTGTTATCTTCATGAGATGTATGTAACTGGAGGTTTTGGAACAGGGGGTATACTATAAAATATTACAAACATATGTGGGAATATCACACTTTCAACCCAGTTATATTAGCTTAAAGCAAATCATCAAAGAGGTTCTTTAAGTTACCCCCACCTCATATTGTTTGCCCTCAAGAAATCAGATCTTGATAGAGAGGCTATGAATAAATATCTTATGCATAAATGCACTGCTACCTTCATACCTCTCCAGACGGTTTATCTGGTTTGGACTCAACTGGTACCGCCGACATTAATGACTTATTTTCTTTTTTCCGCTGGGGATTTAGAAAGAAATAAAAACTCCTTCACACACATTTATAAAATTCAATAATATTACATATATCAAAATGAATTCATTGTAACATTAATGGCATTGATTATACATATACTGAATCTGCTCTGTGATAGACACTATGTTGTATGTGTTATACCCTTTTTTGGAACAGCATACATAATATTAATAAATAATAAGATAGATTAGTAATATGGAAAGCAAGGATCAGAGAGGTTACATTACTTTTTCCAGGTCACACAGTAAAAAACAGATCCAAGATTTGAATTGAGAGCAGCCCATCTCTGTTTTCACTACTCTTAACTGCCCCTCCCAGGGCCCACAGCCAGTCTTTGCAAGTCCCCTTAATTCTTTCTGTGAGTGTCCACTTCCTCTAGCTGTGGCTATTTCAGTCTTCCACACAGCAAGACCTCACCACCCCTTGGTTTGGCATCTCGTCACCCGTCTTTCCTTTATTCACCTAAAATGAATTTCCTTCCTACCATCGCTTCAGTTGCGCTATCAATGATTGCCAATAGTTATCTAATCTGTGACTTCACGCTTTTACCCACACCCTGGTGAGGACCCCTCTCCTAACTCACCTCCCACAGCAGCTGGGACAGAGCACCACCCTGGCTCCCCTGGGACATTTGTGCCCTCTGTTCTGTGGCATCTCTTTTGCTTTGCCCCCAACTGCACACATTTGGCACAGTTTTGCCCTGTGCTAGTTGTTCTATCCAAAATCATTCTCTAGGCCCCCGGCCAACCGCTCTCCAGGCCTGGCAGCAACTACATGGGCAAAGTTGCCAGGATTAGGACAATAGGAAACCATGTTCCACTTGCAGGTCCCTGAAATCCGGGCAGCAGAGCGTGGAGGCGGACAGCACAGACTCCAACTGCCTGGGTTGCACGCCGACAAGCACCGGCTGCACCAGACTGCAGGCAGGTCTCGTCTCCTGCACCTCGGTGTCCTCCTGTGTGAGAGGGATAGCGACTGCGCCTGCCTCCGGGGTTGTGAGGGTGACATAAGTGAATCAATGACACTGTGAAAGCCAGTGTTTGGCACACATTGAGCCCTTTGTAATTATTTAATGTTTAAGGAAGTGTTAAATAAATGACTGTATGCTGATTTGTTAAAAGTATTGTGGGGGCCACCAAGGTGTGAGGCTAAGTGTGGGCAACTGAATTCACCTCTAAGATTCAACCACAGCCTTAGGCAGACATTCATTCATGTTCCTTCTACCCAATTCTTTCTCTCCCCATTTTTGATACTCCAAAACATTATTCTGATTGCCTTCCTATAAGTCTTTCTTGGGACACCTCAAACACTTAAATTTAGCCTGTCCAAAATCAGACATGGCTTTTCCTTCTCAACCAACTCCTCTTGTGACATGTGTCCACCCCAGTGGTAACCAGGGACCAGGGTCACAACTGAAGGAGGCACCTCCTCTCACGGATGCTGGCTCTGCACTGGTACCAGCCTCACATTAGGGGTTACCAACCTAGCTCATTCAAGCTCAAGCTCCAGGTTACCTGAGGTTTTACTTTACCTTTGTCTAATGGTTTCCTGAAATTTGAAGGTTTTACCTCATCAATGCCTCCTGCATTACTCCCCACGAGCTTATTCTATCTCAGCTCTAATTTACACCAAATTAGGGCTCACCAGAATAAGCAGAACTGCTCCTAACCACCCTCCCACTCTCCCTCCCTCCCTCCCATCTCTAATCCATTTCATCCCAGCCCCTTCAGTCACTTTGAATCGCACCATTGCATCTGCTCTCTAATCTTAGGTGTTTATTCCCTGCCTGTTAAGTTACTAACTCACCTTTGCAATCTCTATGGTGACACCTCCACACACCTTTCTGGTCTTATGGGCCCACTGCTCACCCCTCTGTGCTTCACCCAACACCAGAATGCACTTTGTACCCAGAACACATCTTACACTTTCCCATGTTGATGCCTCTGCAAGCCTGCAGTCCAAACTATCTTCCCAGGCCTCACTCAAACTGGATCTGCTCCGAGTCCTGGCGGGTTCCCACCATCAGACAATGCCTCCCATCCTCACCCAACTGCAACCTGTCTTAATCTACATTGAGTTGCACCAGTAGAGTCAGACACAGCGCTTTAAGCATGGTAAGTACAAAAAAAAAAACAAACAAAAACAAAATGAAGATCTGATCAATCTCATTATATGGGAGACAAATGAGAAGCAAAGAAAAGTTAAGTGATTTGCCACAATTTCCAGCTCAAGCCAGTGCAAACCAAAATTCCATATAAGCCTCTCCTAATTTTATTGTTCATCTTTCCCTGTAACCCTACATTATATCTAACATAAAATTTCCAATTACATTCCACCCTAACACATCTAATCCTCTCTCTTAAATATGCCCACATCATCAACAGGAGACAGTGACATGAACCCCTAGGGTGGGTTGGACACGGGGTCTCAAGTGGTCTGCAAGAATATACTTTTTAAATTCAGCTTAAAAAATAAGTGGGTATTTTCACTTAAAAGTTTGTATAAAGTGTACCAGTACTCCATAAGAGATCTGCATTCGTTTGAATAGAAACAATGTGCATTTTCTCCCTAAATCTGAGAGCGGTCTGATGTTTCAGGGAGATGTGCCATAATTTGTCCCGTGACTTTCCTTACCACTGAGGCTGCAGGAGGATGCCTTTCTCACTTTGAGAAGCAGGCAAACAGATAAATACATACTACTTCTTTCTATTTTCATTCCCATCTTCTCATTACTGCTTCAATTACTTGCTTGTGGTTTCCAGAGAAATAATTACTAGCATTCCTAGGGAGACATGTCTCCAGGCTGAGGTATTGCTGTGGTGGAATCGCTGACTGCTTCTCATCTTGCAAATCCAGGCTAGAATCTTAACTGGCTCATCAAAGGATCTAAGGGAGACTCGCCCAAAATTTTCCAGACGGGCACACACACTCTCTTCTGAGGGGGATTAATAATGTCTGCTTTGAAAACCTCCCATAGCAATCCATGTGGATGTCATGGCTGTTCATGGTTTACTAGTAACAAACTTGAGAGCTGAGAGTAATGCTTATTCAAATGCCTTGGCAATTTTGTTTGCTTCCTTTCAAACCTGTACACCTTAAAGGCAGGATCTGAGTCAACTCACATGGTAATTTCCTTGATACTGATACCAGGCCTATACATGGCAGGTGATCAACACATATTTACTGAATTTTTAGATTTTAAAATCAATTTTTGTATCTTCCTCACTCTATATCCTTGAACCACAATCAGGGGTGTCAAACTCATTTTCACTGGGGGCCACATCAGCCTCATGGTTGCCTTCAAAGGGCCAACATAATTTTAGAGCTGTATAAATGTAACTACTCCTTAACAGTTAAGGAGTTGAAATTACATTCCGCCCTTTGAAGGCAACTGCGAGGCTGATGTGGCCCCCAGTGAAAATGAGTCTGACACCCCCGTACTACATAATCTTCCTCACATACTTTCATATACAGACAGTGTTCACTTTTATTTGAGTGTGGTAGCAGTGGAACCCTAAGTGCTGAATGAGAACCAGATGCAAAAGCCCAGGTAGAACGGGACTCCACGGAGCATGCATTCCTCACAGGGCCTGATAAGCACCGAGGCCCATACAACACTCTACGTCGGCTTCTGTGTACCCACCTTGTCGTCTGACTTGCCAGATGCCGCAGCTACGTTGGCAACAGAACTCTTTCCACCCGCGGAAATAGTGTCCCCTGATTTAGCCTAAGGGTGGAGATAAAACATTAACAAGACTAAGTCTTTCTGAATGACTATTTTCAAGATTATGCATTTCAAATGTCACCACTGCGCCAGTTGACCCTTGTGGACATCTTGTAGAGGAACAGTCACTAGCTTCGCCTGCACAGAGGGCAACGCTGAACACCGTGTCAGGCTGGGCGCACGAGCTTACAGAGTCCGTGCAGTGAGGCGGGCCAGGCAAGGCAGAGCGCACGCAGCAGGTGCAGAGCTCTCGCCAGCTCTGGCCATGTGAGCCCACCGTGCCAGATGTTCTGATTTTTCAAGAGAAGCTTTTGATTTTACATGAACTATTCTGACTTTAATTGTTGGTAACTCTTAAAAAGAATTTAAATAGCATGGTAAGCCAAACAAACATAGTGCCTTTGAACAAAACACACATAATCTACATTTAACTGGTGGGCCATGGATTTACAACCTCTGATCTAAAGTGCACTGTTAAGCTGGCCTAGTCCTTGTCTTCCAAGAGCTCTCAATAAAAAAGTTCCTCTTACGTTTGTTTATTCTTCTAATAGCTAGTTGGCCCCCAGTAGCTCTAGAAATATTGGATCTATTTCCGACATTTGGGTCTATGAGCTCATCTCTTCTAGAACAAGACTCTAAAAACTCTGTAAGAACTCCATGTAAGTGGCAGGCCATGCAGGCATGTGTGTCCCCACAGCCCACAAGGACAGGGGCAGCCTCAATCTCACGCTCCCATCCATGAGGCATGGAGCCTGTGGCCCTGCTCTCATGACTGGACACTGCCGGGCAGGGGAAGGCTGGACGGAACATCCCCGGACTCCCCTGATGTTCTTCTCAGGCCTTCCATAGGCCTGCATTTCCACAAGGCTATTTGCAAACCAGTAAAATGATAGCCCCAAACCACTACAATACAAGACACATTGGGCACAGGTCTGCAGATTCACTGCCACGTGTCAATGGAGAGAGAGGACCTGCCCCTTACTCCCTGGTTGATTTAGTGCTTCCCCGCTGTTAGTCTGATGTATTCACCGTTGGTTTTGTTGAGTTCTCTGGTGTTGGCTGCTCACTTGATCTGGAAACTGCTTTTTCTTTATGTGCATGCTTGCTTCTTGTATCTGATGCATGTTTGGGTAGGCTTTTTGGCTGAAAACGTACACACACCACGTTGTTAACAAGAAGGCAAATACAGATATTTTTCTCAATCGAGTAGAAAGTGTTCACAACAGTTGTGTTTTATGTAGTTTTGAATTGTGCTAATTTTAAATTAGTGTGATATAAATGTGATAAAATTTCCCCTTAGGTACAAAATTTGAAATAATGCAAATCCTTCTGCTGAAATTCAGCAAGAATCACCAGTAAACTGCAAATATTGTTACTGCCACATGGTGGCACTAATTTAGCAAAAACAAAAACCAAACAAACAAAAAACCAAAACACTAGTCCTCACGGGACTTGTTTCTATAGCAATTTACATTTGTTAAAATTTCCCAATTACACTGGGTATTCAATGTTATTTTATATTAGTTTCAGGTATACAGTATAGTGGTTATACAATCATATAATTTACAAGTTGATCCCTCCAGGGACTTAAGTCCTGAATGATGAGAGTTTCATATTTTTTGTTCATACATGCAAAAGGCTTTGCCTTATAATATCAAGTCCTAATGGTGATTGCTTACCTCTGTGTGCTCCTTTGGCTTTACTTCTGGGGGTTGTTTCTCATGAACCACAGGTGGCTGTCAATTTCAAAAGATAAAATCTCAATCACATTGGAGTTCATTGTTTCCATATTTCCAAATAGGCTCAAGAGCAACACCGCCTACCGGACACTCCACCTCTCTGGAGAACAACCCAGTTAGAGCAGTAGGTATGTGCAGCACGGTCAGAGGCAATCCCACCAACAGTCTGCTAATGGCAGTTATCAGAATAACAACAATTTAGTTTTTCACCTGGAATAGTTTTTCAGATAGATACATCTCTGTAAAGTATTGGCTGTTTTCATTCATGCAGATCTTTTGGTAACTGCAAGTCTGTCCTCAGAGACACCAAGTGATCGCCGTGACCACTGAGTTTGTGGAAAGAGGACCCTACTCTAGAAATTAATTTTTTAAAATATCCTTTTATAGGAGACAAAGAAAACTGCATTTTCTCTTCAACTGAATGATTTACATAGTCTTTTCTGTGTTATAAGTACAGGAGAAACTAGAAACCCGATTCTGTTGAGATTGGGTAGTAACCAAAGCATTTACATATAAAGTAAAAGACAGCCTCCACCTGGCTGCTGAATTCTTCCTCTGGAGGGGACTATGGAGTCACCACCCTCAGGGGCTGCCAGGACTCCAGACACGCGGTCAGATAAGCCTCAGCTCTCACCCAGGTGACCACACCCTTGCCCGCACTTAAAGTACTTGAGCCAGAAGCATCTCTGTGCTTTCCCACAGGAAACCGAGTGGTTTTATCAGAGTATTTGCTTAAGCGTGCTTGAAAGAAATAAAGAGGAGCACCCAACTGAAGAGAAACATTTGCCCTGGATGCAGACACCCTGGGGGACACAGACTGGCTTTCAGTCTAGACAGCCCCGAGTCAAGAAAGGCTGGGAAGCTATTCCCAAGGGAAAGTCAGAGCTGTCTCCTGAGTAACTGGTTCTACCAACCAAGATAAGACTGTCAAGATTGAGCCGGCAGCCTCTTGGGAAAGACTCTCATCTTTAACTTAGCTAGGTGCTGGACTCAACAGACATAGTTATTCTGGATAGGTCGTCATTAAAGTAATTGGATACTCATTACCCTTTACCCTCCATCTTTGTTCCTGTTGCTTATTTTTAAACAATATGAAAATATAGATTTGAACAAAATTCTTTCTGAAATATATATTTTATTTATAAAATAGCATGCATTAATTTTAATTATATAAATTTAATGTTATAATTACTTTACATAAGCTCTATAAATTAGCTGACAAAAATCCTTTTACCATTCAGTACTACCAAAAGAGGAACTTGGTTAATCATAATTACGGCAAAGAATACAAAAAACTCATAGTTGACTTTAGTCACTCACCTTAGTTGATTGTAACTTCTCAGGTTCTGTTTTTACAGCCTAAAGTCAGAAAGAAAAAGGAAGGAAAGAAAAATGGACATCATTCACAAAGTTTATTATAGATTTTCTTCAATTAAGGAAGCTAAAAGGAGATGATTTGGATGTATTTATAAATGTAAACATTATGAGTTAGGATTATACTTTGCTCGGAATTGTAACCATTTAGATAAATACTTAGGCGTACTAATTAATAGCCTGCTCTTATAATTCAGGTACCAGTTTACATCTTACTTTTTCCTATGTCTGTCAGAGATATGTGAACATTTATTACTATGAACACTGTAGCCAATACTTAAGCAGAATAAAATAAAACCCCTCGTCCTGCAAAGCCACACGAGCAAGGTCAATCCCTGTATGTGGAATGGTCATCATACGTTTCAGCCGACAGTGTGAAGTGATGGGGTGGTGGCAGAACCGAGGGCACAGACAGCAGCGAGATTTATTTTTACTGCCAGAATGTGGGCAGTGGGTGATTTCGCCTCCCCGAAGGCCTGTGATGGGTCAGAGAGTGACAGAAGACTGTGAACTGCAATTAGCACGCGCTGAGCAGCTGAAGTGAGCAGCCAATGTGACCAGCACAGTGAAACACGTCACCTGTTTTTTGTGTCTCTTCCTATTAGGAGGACGCAGTCCTTTCATCTCTTTGCTGATTGGAATGGCCTAATGTAAGAGCACAGCCCCGAGTGTGGTTTTATTTATCTGACAGTCAAACAAGTACCAGGTATAAATAGGCCTAAAATGCTTCTCTCAAGACCCATTCTACTCATGTGATGCATTTTCTCTGTGCAGATGGATATAACTTCACGATGTTATAGGCACTTACATTTTAAAGTCTTAAGCAGATAGTTCAGTTTGGATTTACTCTTTAGGGTGATAGAAAATCTGTAAGATTCCCATTAATAAAATTAACTTCAAATCCCTCTCCTTCCCCGTCTTCCTCCCTGTAAAGGCTGCTTGAGCAATATGTTGGTTATGTTCAAAGGAGCAGTCACAGATGCTGTCAAAGTTTTTCTGTAATTTTCTGCAACATGGTCTTACAACAATTTTGTAAATCGTGTATTCTTATTTTACAATAAAAATCTAGAGATCTAATCTAAAGTTCTAGGAACACTTCTGAAGGGCTGGTTGTGATTTAGGATCTTCAGTGGAGTATTCCAGAGTTTTACCCAAACAAATGTAAACTATGTCACAAAATTCCTTAAATACACCCATGAATTCTCAGTATAGGCAAGATATGGAAAGAGGAACAAAACATAGTTAAACACTTTATGAACTTTTCAAAGTAATAGATTAAAAATTAGGCCAAATGCTTCCTGTCCTTTCCCTTTTATCTGTTTGGTGATATTAGCACAAACTTTTACTTTTTATTCTATTATCTGAAAAGGGTAATGCAAAACAACCTCTTAATTTATTGCATCTTATGCTTCAGTGATAAAGATATACACATCTGCACAAAATGGGCCCTTGTTATGCAGACACATGTGTGGCTTTGGGAAGAAAACCAGTTTATGACCCAAGAAATATTTTAAAGAAATTTTAAATTTTGGATCCTTTCAAACCGGACCTTTGTTAATGACTTTCCAAAAGTGCTACTATGCTTTTTTGAGTTTATACAAATATAATTGTTTTAATGATTAATAAGGAAAATAATCAAGCTGGTATTGTACTGGTTTCAGTCTTTCAATAGCTTCTATTTTGGCATCAAGATTTTGCCTGGAAGATCTCTAAAACACAATTAAGAATGTACACTCACAGATGCAAGCAGCTTATAACAAAATGTGCATTTTCATCAGTAGTCACTAAAACATTTCCTACATTTATTTTTGGTGGTGGGTGCTTATCAAAATAGTGATGACAATGATACCTAGTGCTTACTGATCACCTGTTAGGGCCAGGACTATTCTGAACTTCACGTGTGCCAACTCCATCCCCATAATACTCCTGTGAGATAGGTATCATCACCATCATCATCATTATCCCCATTTCATGGATAAGAAACTGAGGCACACAGAAGTTAAATAACTCCCTGAAGACAGCCATGGAGTTCTCAGTCCGTGCGTTGTCTCCAGAGTACCTGCCCGCTCCTACTGGTCACCAACAGAAGTAAAGATTTTCTAAGCTCCCTAGGACAGGCACTGTCCAATATATACGTTTGTTTCTTCACAGTCTTGTGACTATTTTCATTTCCTCCAAACTGTACAGATAAGGCAACCAAAGCAAAGAGGAGTTTTCCAACATCAAAGCAAAGAGGAGTTTTCCAACATCACGGCTGGTGGGGAACAGGAATCCAAGGAGGCCATCTGGCTCCAGTGTCCACACCCCATAATCCTCTTAGATAGCCCATCCCGATGATTTGATTAGAAATAATCTGAACTTCCACCTCATTCACAGCAGTGTGCCTACCAACTCTCATGTGCCAGGGGTAAGAGAGAGAGAGAACAAGTGAGCACTGGAATCCAAACACATCACGCTCCGGTTAGAGCTAGACTGACTTTCATCTGAAAGGTGCAGAACATGACAAGGAATTGCTGCACGTATTATCTCAAATAAACATCTTTTCTCTAAAAGCTCAAAATATTTGGGGAAATATACTCATGAAGTTGACAAAAATCTCTAAGAGGAAGTTAGTAAAAATGTTACGAGCCAAACATTAGAAGCACACAAAGACAATGAATGAGATCAGTGTGATTAAAATCCACTGAGGAAAGAGAAGTGGGGCCCCGAGTGGCCCCGAGTCAGCTGCTGGTGATACTTCACCCCTTGCACCTCACTTTTCTCTCCCTCTCTTACCTCTCCTACTCTCCCCCCCCTCCCTTCTTCCAGGTCCGTAACTGGCAGGAATCTCATGTTTAGCGCTTGGTGAAGGCTGAAGCGGTTGCTGACACTGCCCTGGAAAACAGGGCACGCTGGAAACAGGTGTCGGTTCCTGAGCTGGGAGCTGGGGGATGGACTAGAACCAGGCGATGGGTCAAATGCAAACCAATACGACAGAAAGAACATCCTTCTTCCTGGCTCTCCTTTCTCTTCACTGTCTTAAGTTTTCATGGACTCTAAGGTCAACGAGAACTATTTTTTGGTAGATGCTTCTATGATAGTTTTAAGATTATTTAAAGACTGAGATTAGCAATTTTTAATTTTCAAAGATTAGGGTTGGTATAAATAAGTGTTGACAGCTAATATTAATTATGACTCTGATCATGTATATTTTGAAAATAAGAAAATAATATAAGTATTAAATATTAAATAACAATTTTAGATTAAAAATAAATTTAAAAATTCAAATGACATTTATAAGAGGTTAGATTCAGACAGTGTCTTTCAAGATATTTGCAATGTCCTTTAAAAACAGTTCAAAATGAGGCCATAGGATCCCTCAGTAGGACTGCATTATGGTACAGAACTAAATGTTGGTGTAGGACCCCACTGGGATAGCAAAGTAAAATGGAGAAAGCAAAAGCATGATGGGAATTTTAAACAAAAGCAACTTAATAATAATGGAGCTGGGGTAGCTCTTTGAGGCACTAAAGAA
>PVKM010026821.1:0-19139 GCA_004027735.1 Carollia perspicillata | reverse complement strand
CTGTAGACATACATGTATTTTAATTAATAAGTTAATACGCATATATATTGGGTGCATATATGCTCAAATTTTTTTAAATAATAAAGGTGAGTGATCAAAAAGCTTTGGAGACCATTGGTATGTACAGGAGTTGATTTAGGTGGGGGTACAAGAACTACTGTATTTAGGAGAGAGATTTGATAAAACTTGGTGCCTGAGTTAAGGGAGGTGAGAGAAATCCAAGTGACACAGGGTTCTGGTTTGATAGTGCCATTCGCCAGGGTAGGCAATGTGACCACAAGGGGATGGTGCTGGTTGACTGAGGGAAGGGAAATGATGAATGTATAATGCTGAGGGTTTTGCTTTGTTTTTTGTTTTTAGGTGAGTATGGAGCATACATAGGTAGAGATGTGTAGAGTGCAGAATGGGTGCTCAAAAAGAGAAAAAGAAAAAGAAGTCTGGCTGGGATATGTAAATTTGGGAATTCTTAGTCTGTAAGTGATAGATGAAGCAATAGGCTGGAGATGAAAATACCACAGAAGAGTGTAGAGTGAAAAGGGTCCAAGGAGAACCTGGGAACACTTACCAGTCAAGGTCTGAGTAGATGAAAAGGAGTCTAAAAAAGCATTTCCCTTTCACAGTTTCTAATTCCTTTGTCTGACAGTTTAGAGAGTGACTCGGGTGTTTGTGGGTTTTGCCTTTGCTTGGCATGTATGAGGTAAAGACAGACTTAGTAGTTTTTTGAGACAATTAGAGAAGCAGTTTGATGCAGTAAAGGTTTCTCGATTAGGAGGTGGGAAACCTGGGTTTCAGTGCAACCTTCTAAAGCTTTTGCATCTACACCAGAAAGTTCTGGTCTCCACCCTTCCCTCATTCTGTGAGTTGAAGGGTGGCTCCTGCTTGGCCTGAACACTGCAGAGTGCGGCTTTTCTCTTCTCCCAGGAACAACCATTTTCGTGTATCATTACCAGAGAGTGGGGAAAACCTGCCAATGCCGACCAGCCACACCTATTACTGTTA
Organism: Carollia perspicillata; assembly: GCA_004027735.1. Lineage (NCBI taxonomy): Eukaryota > Metazoa > Chordata > Mammalia > Chiroptera > Phyllostomidae > Carollia > Carollia perspicillata. The sequence goes on along the minus strand of PVKM010026821.1, from coordinate 18,140 downwards.
GCTCTTTGTCAGGATGTAACTCTGTTGTACATTATGTTTTAATCTATCTGTACATTGAATGCCAGTTACCTGAAAAATGCTGTGCTCGAGTGGGTGTAGAGGAAGAAATTGCATCAACCTTGCTGTTGAATATATTGTGGAGTTGGGACAAGTTTTACCCAATATAGGGAAACAGCAAGTACCAAAGAATATTTTACACAAGATACCATACAAGTAATATTCTCTAATAGACTTTGAGAAAAAGATCAGTACTGAAGTAGGTGCTTTTGGAAGGCTTTATAGAGGAGCTTGCAATGGTATAAGCAAAGGTATGGATGGCAGGTAGGTCACATATTCAAAAGACAGTTTAGTTGTAAGGCAGAATCCAGTCTGATATAGCAAATATTGTTTGACTACTTTTAACATTGAAGACCTGGATTCTTGCCCTCCAGCTCTAGTCTGGTGAGGTACACAGACATAAACACAATTAGTTACAATACAAATTTTGTAATACAATTGAAAACAACACTTATTATGGAACATCCATCACTAAAGGTTTGTCATTTACTGTGCTGGACACTACGAAGAAGATGTTTTGGGACCACAGAGAAAGGAGAAGTTAATTCTGCTTATTGTGGTTGATGAAGAGCCAATGAAGGCCAAAACAAACAAACAAAGCCAGAAAGGTAGAATAAAAAATTAGTATTTAATTTCATTGTAGGGAATGTAGTTTCATTGGAGTGATGGGACAGAATTTGCACAAAGTTGTTGAGAACATACTAATTAAAGTATGCATATCACATGTCAGTGTCTATGTTTATCAAATGCATATGTAAATAATTTAGCTTTCATTTTCTGTGCAATTAGGAATAGTAATTTATTACCTCTTCAATATTTTATAGTTTATGTATGATTTATTTCAAATTATGGTTTTAGTGCTTCTTAAAAGGGGTGGTGCTGGGTCATCCATGGTTATTGAAGGAGGAGGTTATAGTTTGAGAAAGCGCATTTAATGTTATGTTGTATTAGGAAAACACAGCAAAAAACACAATAGCATATGGCTTGGTGCTAATTAAAGCAGCATGGGGTTTAAAAGATGGAGAACCATTTATTAAGTAGTCACTGGGGTTCTTATGTTTAGAAGCCTATGACCAGTGAAGGAGTTGGAAACTACGAAGAAAATTCAGTGATCAGGTAAACTGTGATATGTATATCACTACACAGATACTTGTTGCTAAGAGATTTCACATTCATGGTCATATTTTACCCTTACAACAGTTCTGAGGTAGATAATATTCCCAGCTTAGTGCTGAATAAAATGAGAAAGTGATTTCTGCCTGTGTTTTGTTAGATTTTAAAACACTTATTATACATTTAAATGTATAACACTTATTATACATTTGTTTTACTCCCCTGCAGGGCAGAGAGATATGACAAATGATATAGTAAACACTAAAGTTTTGGTCAAGTAAGAATTTTGGAGGGATCTACCTAAAGGGTGGATAAAATTACACAATTTGGGAACATAGCTTACAATTCTTCTTAACTAAAATTATGTGGAAGAAATCTTACTTTCAAGTGCTTCTTGATCCCACTAATCAGGATGGATAACTTTTTTTTTTTTTTGCTAGCTCCATTCACAGTTATTTTTGTAAACCTGCCTCAGTAAAATATTCCAACCAAAATGGTTAGTAACCTTTTCTTTTACCCTCAAGGAAAAGGCAGCATTTATAGACATAGCAAGTGTGAAGGAGGAACATCTCACTAGGCTGGTTTGAAGAGTATCAGGTGCTTGGCAATGTCACTTTTGAGTGGCAAGAGGAGCTGGGAAGAATCACCTTCAGACAACTTTTCATGCTCGTTTGGGATCAGCCCTTCATAAAATGGCTCATAGCTTTGTTTCAAGTCTTTATTTTTCTGCTTGTATTTCTGCAGTCTGTCCCTCTGCAGTCTTGGAGTTTATATTGTGCCCCATCACCGATCTTTTAAAAATTTAATGTTTTTTTTTGTTTTTTTTCTTAAGTAAGACTCCTTTTTCTGGGACTGGTTGCATTTATTCTAGTTGTCTATTTATTAGATCACCATCAATAGTATCAAAATGTATGTAATTGTTTTGTATTATTTTGAGTTCCGAGTGGCTCTTCTCAAGCCTGCTCTTCCTGCCATGTTGTGTTCCTTGTGTTTGTAATTTCTAACGATTTCATCGTAGGTTCCCTTCTCTATACAGCTTTTCCCCTAGTTTTGTGGTCTTTCTGTTTTTGATCGCTGTAAGATCTATTTGAGATTTTCTGAATTCTTCAACAAGTATATGAGTTCATGTATATTTTCTCCTATTTTCAGAGAAGGTTCTTCACTTTCTTTCACTTTTTGTCCTGTCAAAGTTTTTCCTAGTTAAGTTTCTTGCCCTTCCTTCCCCCCACTTTCAGTTTATTTGTCTTGGGGCCTTTTTATTTGCCAATATGCAGTGTATCCATTCTTTCTCTTTCCCTTGCACTTGCGGACTGGGTGGTAACTGGTGATGGTTGATCTTCCATATGCTCATTTTCCTGGAGAAGGTGGGTATTTTGTCTTCAGTCTGTTATATTGTAATTTTCTTAAAGTATATGTAGTCCCATTATGAGCTGTTCTCTGGTTTTCACATTGTTTTGGTAATCTATGCTTTGGAACCGCCAAACTGTTGTTGTAGCTGATCAGTCTCAGGCTGACCTTATGACTAGGTAAGAAGGGGTCTGCTCATAAAAAGCCTTTTTTCTTGTGGGTGGTAATAGTGAATTTTAGTATGTTTTCTAGTTCAGGGCACTGTTCTGTTGATCTACAGTGGGTGGAAAAATACTTCAAGCGAGAGGTTAGTTGCATCTTTGCCTTGGAATTTGTAGCCTCTTCTCTTTCCCATTCTCTATTTTTTCCCTTCCTTCTTCACCCTTCCTGATAAGTTTTTGTTAATTATTAATTCTAATTTATTGTTTGGGCTATAAACACACAGCACATACTATTTCCTGCCAGACAAAGGGGAAAAACAAGCTTGAGTTTTCGTTGTTCTTCCTGTAAGTGGACAGCTCCTCTTGTCTGGGTGAATTTACCCCCAGCTCTCACCCTCACATTTGATGGTGAGAATTCAGAGAGATCCTTCCACTTATGCTGTCCCATCCGATTGCTTCCTGTGTGGGGTGAAGTGGGGTGAAAGCAGATCTATTCAGGCCTCTGATAACTGAAATCTGGAACAGACCCTGGGCCAGAACCATCCAGCTAAGATGCTCCTATACTCCTGACTCTCGGAAACTACAGAGTATAACACATGTTGTTTTAAGCTGCTAAGTTCTGGAGCAGTTTGTTAAGTAACAGTAGATAAATAGAACAGAAGCATTTTCCACAAAGTAAGGGAAATTAACAGTTGCACCTGAAAATGATAGTTGAGTCACAGATTAGTGCCAGGGGTGCCCCTGGCTACCTGTGCCCTGGCTAAGGGAGTTCCTGTTAGACTCCAGCTCAGAGAATAGGATGCAGAAGGGTGAGTAGCAACAGACCTTCCCAAACAACTTTTCTCATTAGAAACCTACTTATATTGAAAGCTTGGGCATTTGAATTAGGACTGGGTTCACATCCCAGCTTTGTTACTTACGTACAGGGTGGGGCAAAAGTAGGTTTACAGTTGTGAGTATGTAAAACACAGAGCTTATTCTTGTATTATTATGATTTATTTTTATATTAAAATTTTCCCCATAGAAACAACTGTAAACCTACTTCTGCCTACCCCTGCATGTCTGGTACATGGTAGACACATAATAAGTATTTATTGACTTGAATTTAATTAGTTATATTGAATTAAAGTGTGCTCTTGTGCAAAGATTTTTAAAGGCAGAAATCTTTCGTGGATGACTCCTTTTTGTACCAGTTGGCTTTGGGGCACTTTATTTTAAAACTTGAAACAAATATAACTCACCACATTTTTCTAAAGTAATTTTCCCCGAAGTGTAATTGTTTAATTTCTACCAATGTAGTGCATATAAAGTTTTTAAAGATTTTTATCTGTAAATGTTAAAGAAAATGCCAAATGAGTTATTAGCGACATTATTAAACACATCAATAAATAATAAGTGTGTATTTGAAAGTTTGAACAGGACATAAAAACATATGTAACCTTGATGAATAGAGATGAGTTTATAATGGAAATTAAAACAGTTAACAAAATTTTTTTTACACTTTTTTTTCTTTATTTTTTTTTAATTTTTTTATTTTAATTGTTTTTCAGTACAGTTTTCTGTCTTTTACTCCCATCCCAGACCACCCCCCAGTGCTCCCCACCTCCCTCCCCTTTCCACCCCCCTTAGTTTTTATCCATGTGTCCTTTATACTTGCTCCTATCAGTTAACAATTTTTGACAGTGAGAACAAGTGCACCTATTTGTGGCTGTTAGCCACTGAAATGAGATTATTTGGGGGAGGTGTTTAAGATTATTGTTAAAGGAATGTATTCTGATCCCTTATATAAAATTGAAAATGGGAAAATATGATATTAGGGTGAAATGCTTTTGTATAAATGAGACATAAAGCCTGTGGGTAGACTCATGAGATTTGATAATTAAAATGACTTTTGTTGGCCTCCATTCAGTCTGAAAGCCTAACAGATGAATTCATAAAACATTATAGGTCCTTTCATTTCTGTGCTCTGAGTCAGTTTTAACACTAGAAGGATGTTTGTTCTTTTAAAATAGTGACCAAGTAGGCCTTCAAAAAATTACAGTTTAATGAAGCATAAGGTCAGGTCACAGCTTCTGGATTTAGGTGGTCTGGTTTCAGTTTCACCTGCGTAACTTTGGAGACATTATTGAACCTTTCTTTGGTTTGGTTCCACATTTGTAAAACAAAGATAATATCATTGCAACCTCACTTGGAGGAAGTGAGGTTTTATTTTTAGTGTTATTGTTAATACTATAGTCATTTGAAGGTGCTAAAATAAAATGGATGTTACTTTCTGATACAAAACTCAGCATATGGTATTCTTGTCTGTGCTTGGTGTATGCCTAGTCTGGCCCCCTAATGAACAAGTAGATCTTCTTGTTCTAGTAGTCCTTAGCGGGCAGCAGTCCCTGGATGAAATCAAGTGGTGCACAACTTTCTGATTCAAATTTCTACTGGTTAGATGTTCTTTTTCAAGACAGTTTTATTATTTTTAGTGTCTTCTATGTTTGCTTCCTCATGAGAGAAGAAGCCTCAAATCATTCTTTTTTAATTTCATTTTTTATTAGGTATGTTGTTGCCACCCTGATCTTTTTTAAGGTGGTCTGTGATATTAACATTCAGAAATACCTGTATTTTGTCCAATTTAGCCACACAAAACACCAAGGCTTTGCTGCTGTTATTTATTTTAAATACAAATGTTAGGAATCTTAATTGTCAGAAAGCACGTTAAGTAGAATAATCCTACCTAGGTGTGGAACCTAAAATAAGTATCTAATTATACTTGTTAATAAATAGTATCTAATTAATATAATAATTAGCATTTGTTTAAACATTACACACTATAATAAGGTGATGTATCACAATAAGTACTATATGAGTGGCAATAATAATCGACATTATTGTTTGCAGTTGTGTTATTTCTAACCCATATACTTATTCTGTCTCCTATATCTTGGGTATCCCTTAAAATAGATCAATCCAAGTTTTTCTGGTTATAATTATAATTGAAAAAAAGCCCCAAACATTCAAACATAATTACTTCTTTATTCAGTTAAGTTTTTGTTGCTCTCCTGCTATAATGTGTATCAATAGTGATAACCAGTAGTACTTAGGCAGTGCTTACAATCTGCCCGAAATTGTTTTCATTTTATTAATTTAAACTTCACATAACCCCTATACCGTAAGGACTGTTGTCTGCAGAGGAAACTGAGGCACAGATGAAATATCTTGCCATTATCATCCACCTAGTTAGTAGTTGATCAGAGATTTGGATTCAGGCATCTGGCTCCACAGTACACACCAGCGATGTTCAACCTTCTTTATCTCATGGCACACATAGGCTAATTACTACAATTCTGCGGCACACCAGAAAAATATATCTTTTGCGGATCTGTCAAAAAAATAGGCATAGTATCGATTTATTCATACCAGACGGCTATTGTTATGTTGCTATTGTCACTTTTTTTATTTGGCAATCTGAGGGAAATGAGGTCAGCACCCCTAAGTAGTCAGTTATTGTATAATGTTTTAAAAATTCTTGCAGCACACTGGTTGAAAATCTCTGGTCTACAATCTTAACTCTGTGCCATGAATCGTCATACAGCGGTGGGCACAACACATTGCTTGCCCTTGTTGTTTGTTCATTTGTTTTGAGACCTCAGAAGATCTCCAGTTAGCTTTATCTATAGTTTCTTCATTTATTAAATATTAAGCTACTGGTTCTAGATAAAGGGGACAGGAAGAAATGGCTTCTAGATGACAATTCATAAGGCAAGTCAACTGTGCACATCTATGGTAGATGGGTAAGAGCTACATATGTCTTAAATACCAAATCTTTTAAGCAAAGATTATTTCTATATAATATATGTATATGTGCTTATATGAGTCGCCGGGTTTGAGTCAGCTCTCCATTTCTCATCATTAGGAGGACTTAAGAGCTTATGCAGGTGATAACTTTTCATACTCTTGTCTGGCCATTTTCTTGGCCCAGTCAACTCTAGTGGCCTCTTAGTACCGTAGTAGGAAACCCTGCTGTCCTTCTCACATCCTCTGGGCCTCCCCTCTGATTCCAGCCACTGCTGCCGGGACAGCTCTGTGACTCACTGCTGGCTCACTGCATCTTGCCTCATGTGCCTCCATTCTTTGAGCCTCTGGGGCTTCTCGAGCAAGTTCTCTTGCCTGTGGCCTTCTGCAGCTGCCTTTCGTGCGATGCACTGTAGTTCTTGGAAGTAAAATTCTTGGAGTTCACCTCCCTTGGGACAGATTTACCAGTGGGGACTGGAGTTGATAAAATGCACATTGACCCTCCTGTGGAAAGACTTTTTATACACTTCTCGAAACTTCCCAGCAAGATCGAGCCCCCAGGCACCCACTACAGTAAATCAGGTGTCCTGGAGTTCGATTTTTCTCTTTTCTTTGTACAGTCTCTTCATTACCTGTTTCCTAGGGTCCTCTGCTGAATACGTTGCTTGCCTGGACTCCTGTTCTTGTCTCAGTCTTCACTTTGGGGAAAAAAACCCTGCTTAAACAAGTACCCATGACTCCTGCCTCACTTAGACCTTACCAAAACTGCCTGCCCGTAACATTTTAAATCCTCTGGCTTACTTTCCTGCCGTTTCCCGCCCTGTGAGCACATGAGCCCCTTTCTCTCCCTGCACTACCCAGTGTGGTCTCTAGGCCTTGCACTCTGTCCTCTTCGTTGTTAACTTTTGTCAGCTCCACTTCCCGGTGCATCTCCACCCCTCTGCACCTGCTCTGTAAACCAGTGGGTTAATTCATTGATTTCAAATGGGCATCTGAGAACCCATAGGAGGTTGTCTCAGTGACTTGAGCATTTCTACAAAATTTTTAAAAATACTTTTGTTCCTTAGTGCTAATAATTTGTAATAGCAATCAACATGTGGGCTATACTAGTTATTTCAGTGCCTATATGTGTATTTGATTGTCTGTATAAATTAATTTTGGTTCATAGTGTACAAGGCCCGTCGAGAACGTATTCAGCCATGTATATGAAAAATAGAGACGTTTGTTGAAGAAGATACAAGACACATTGTATACAGGACAATGACATCAGTCAGTCCCTTTCAAAGTAGGCACCTTGGGACATAGAGTTCTCCTGATCACCATCAGCTGCCTCATTGTATTTTCCTGAACTTTATTGATGGTCTGAAATATCTTCCCTTTCAAAGGTGATTTTAGTTTTGGGGAAAGCCAGAAGTTTCAGGGTGCCAAATCAGGGCTGTAGGGGGGCTGCGTCACCTGGGTGATTTGATATTTTGCCAAAAAATTCTGCAGGAGATGTGATGCGTGAGTGGGTGTGCTGCAGTGGCAAAGCTGCCAATCACCAGTTGCCTGTGGCTGTGGCCATTTTTCTCATACAGCATCCCTCAACCCATGAAGAACATTGAGTCCGTACTTATTAACTGTCTGGCCCGGAGGGGTGTATTAGTGATAGACAATACCTTCCTGATCAAAAATCACAGTTAACATGTTTTGATCTTGCATTTCACAGTCCACATTTCTAAAACCAAGTTATCATTTTGTCCCTTGACTTAATTCTTCTTTGTCTTCTTCATTTGAAAATGACGACTGCTTTTTTCCTCTCATCGTTATCTGACAACCATAGATCCTACTGTTGCTACCTTCTAGTCCTTTATTTATTTTCTTGTCCATTGCTGCTGTCTGAATTCAGATGTTTATCACCTCTTACTTGAACCTTGGCAGTAAATTTTGTACTTGTATTGTGGCTCTCGTGCCATTCATCCTCTACCCTACCAATTTTCTGCCATGTATATATCATCACTACCCTGCCCCAATTTTTTCACTTTCCCTGCTGTGTATGGAATAGAATGTAAACTCCTGTAGCTTCTCGTAGAGGTTCTGAAGGCTCTCTGTCACCCAGCCCCTCCTGTTTGCTCCTCTCAGTTTCTGTTATTCCCACTTACATTTAAGCCTCAGAAACAGTGAAGTACTTTAAAGGATTTATTTGGCCTTTATGTATTTTAAAATTTTAATATAATTGATACTTACTGTAGAAAATTACAGGGATAAAACAATCATTCATCTCACCAACCAGATTAAACTACAAATAACATATAAATGTATTTTTTCTAGTCTTTTTTGTCTAAAGATAGAAAGAGTGAGACAGTTCCATTTGGCGGCGTGGGTGGGTAGTCACCCAAACATGTATGTTTAGAAATAAGATCAAAAGGAAGTAATTATAATTCTTTTAAGGATTCTGTGGCTTTGCATCTGAAACCTTTTGCCTGGAATATTTTTCTCCATTTGCTAACCCATTTCCTGTATGTCTGCAATTCTTGATGAAACGTTGCTGTCCACATGAAGCCTCTGAACTTACCCAGGCAAATTTTGGGTCTTCAGTGCACTTTGTTCTTATCTTTATTACAGAAACCATCACATCATGTTGTAATTATTTGAATTTTTGTCTTTGAACTGAAAATTCTTTGAGAGAGTGACCCTTGTATCTCCAGACAGGGCACAAAACCTGACATAGTTGTCTGAGGAAGAACTTGTAGAGAAACCAGTAGTCCATGGGGAATAAAGTATTTGAAGAAAGAATAGGGAAGTGTGTTAAAATGTTGCTTTGTGTAAATTTCGTGGATGGTGAGGTGCTGTATCTCCCCAAGTGCATACTGTGGTCAGTCAAGAAATTTTTGAATGAATGAATGCAGAGAGTAAGGTAAGGCCTGGAAAGTTTTCTTTTTCAAGAGCAGTTTTATATACATGGTAGCATGTGGACACCAATTATAGCAGGGTGAGGAGTGAGTAGGAGGTTATGGAATGGAGACCAGCGTAGACAACTAGAAGACCTTTGATTATGAAGAGGAGACAAAAGGTAGCATTAGTACAATATCTAAAGGCATCTCTCCCTGTTGGCCCTTTATGTAAACTGTCCTATGTGGAATGTTATTGGTAGGAAGCTTCTTAAGGCACCTTTTCTCAGCGTAAGAATCCCTGGGAGTACAGTACAGGCCTCAGCTCTTGAGATGGTGGTTTTTAGGCCTAGGGTAGGCGCCCAGGTAAATCTGATACAGCTGTTCCCTATCACACTTGGAGAAGTGCTGCCTTAGGAGGTTTGAAATGTAGGAAGCTCTTGGTGTGCCCTTCTTCCCCACACACTTACAGAAGGAACCAGTACCTGTAAAGACTGTCAGGACTGGGTAGGGCAGCTCTTAGGTCTTCTCTGCCACTTCCACTTCACTCCTCACCTCTCTTCTGTTGACTTCTGGTGGCTACTTCTAACTGTGCTCTATTCGAAACCTTGTTCTCATAGCTCTTCCTTATCCTTTTTTTTAAAGATTTTACTTATTTTATTTTTAGAGGGATGGAAGGGAGGAAGAAAGAGAGGGAGAGAAACACCAAATGGTTGCCTCTCACATGCCCCCAACTAGGGACCAAGCACGGTTGCAAGCATGTGCCCTGACCAGGAATCGGACCAGCGAACCAGTGACCTTTTGGTCCATAAGCCGACGCTCAATCGGTTGAGCCACACCAGCCAGGACAGCTCTTCTTATTCTTTATTGCTATCTTCTGTCATCTTTGGCTTCTCTTTCCCTAACAGAAAGCCTAGCCTTTTCCGATATCATCAGCCAATGCCCGTGCCTCTCTTCTCACCAGTGTGCTAACCAGTCCTTGGAGAGCTGACATCTGTCCTTGAGCTGTTCCTGCTGTTGCCCTGGCTCTCTTCAGCTGTTCTTCAGCACTAAAGCCTTGATTGGCCCGCTTCTGGGTTTAGAGCTCTTCCAGAGGCCTGAGGGTTTCAGAAGGCCGATCTTTGGCTTGTTAAGGTTTATAAAAGACAGTGGCAATGAAAGTATTATTTTAAAACTGTGTAACCTAAGACTGTTAGAAAACATTTTCTGTTACCTAATAACTTTATCTTAGTGGTGATTCTCCGAATTGTGTAATATTTTAAGAGGTTTCTCAATGTAGTCTAGAAGTCCTTGAAATAGCCTGAGGTGTCTCCCTATGAAATGCGTGGCAGTCCATGTATGGCCTCTCTGCAGAAACGGCTCTTGAGCTCCATTAGTCACAGTCTTGCATTTCCTCTGGAGTCTTAATGTTCCAGGTCCTTTTCATCACAGCTGTGGAATTGATAACATTACTTGGTTTGCTTAGAATTATGATCTACATGGATTTATTACACATCGCACCTTTCAGATAGGCCTTAAAAGGTGAACTGTTCAGCCTCTCACACTGCCATGACAGCTTTTTTGATCTTCTCGGATGCAATCACAGTGATACATAAAAAACTGTAAGCTCCTGGCATAACAGAACTTGGCCGGTCTGAGCACAGTTGCTCAGTGGTTGACTGCACACATTGTTGTTTTCGCTTTTCTCTGGAAGTCGCCAGAGGAAAGGAGAGCACAGCCTTGGACACAGAGGAAATGAAATATCCATGTGTTCTGATACACTGGACGCATTGTCTGGGACCTGCGAGAATGGCGTCCTTGAATGGAAGCTTTGAAGACGGGGGGTTTTAAAAGACATACTTTAGCTAAATGAAGGAAATTTACCAAGTGAATAATTCCACACTCTTACCCTGCCATGATTGTTTTAAAAACCCATTCTCTGCTTATAATTCTTTTGTTATCTCCAGATCTTCGTGGTTACTTTGTGTACTGTTATTTGCATACCTGTTGTCTTCATATGTACCTTGCATCCACAATTACTCTATACATTTTCTGATGTTACTTCATTTTATTATTGTTACATCTTATAGGTTCATTAAGTTGATGTAGTTAGCCTTTCCTTATTTTTGGATAAAGGATGTTTGTACTGTTACCTATTGTAAATATGCAGTGGTGGGCAAAAGTAGGTTTATAGTTGTGAGAATATGAAACAGAATTTACTCTTGTATTATTATTTATTGATCATTTTATTATTTTCCATATGAACAATTGTAAAATTACTTTTGCCCACCCCTGAGTTCTATACTGGATGTGTATGGGAGTGTGTATTACCTTTTGTATTTTTAATTATTTCCTCAAGATGAATTCCCAGTAGCTGGATTACTAAGTCAGAAAGTAGAAACATTTTTTAAGGGTTTTTGATGTAGGTTAAATTATTTTCCCCAAATTATACTAATTTACAGAGCCATATCTAGTTCTTCTCAGCCTTCTGCAAGAAGTTTTCTAGGTTAAAAAAAATTTTTTTTGGTTGCTAATTTACTTACATTGCTTTAATTTATATTTATTTGATAACTAGTAAAGCTCTCCTTTTTTGTTCTATGTTTGTTTTCATTTTTGGGGAGGGGCAAATATTTATGCATAATATTCCGCTGGCTGCTAGCCCAAGAACAGTAAGTAGTTAAGGGGTAGGGTCAGACACCTGTGGCTGTAGCCACCTTTGACCAACTCTGGAAAGTTACAGAGTAATGTGGTGAAAACTTTGATTGACAGAAGATAGCTATGTATATCTAATGGTTTGGGGTATTCTACTTAATGTAAAGAATATTACTTAATTTTTCTTTAGAGATTCTGGAAGACACTGAAGCCTTTTTTAGATCTTCTTATGTTCCCCACCCCCATCTTTTTTTGATCTAGTTTGTAGATCTATAAATTGTAGGAAATTAAACTGAATATTTTACTAATTACATGCGTAAGAGTTGATTTTCTTTAAAAAGAGAACAATTATAAAAGATCAAACTCAAAAATTGAGTCAGGACCTTGTACAGGATAGTGGTCTCAGGCTGAGGAAAAATAAACACTTGAAAAATGTAAGGAAGGGGATAGCGCAGTCAGGATTTTGACAAGCTCACTCTATCGTTCTGTACTGATGCAACATGTTGGTCCCCCAGCAGTCAGAGGAGATAACAGATTTCATGGGACAAAGATTATTACTAGCTTTTATGGTGTTAGGGAATACTTGCCACTGTTATTCTTTTTTGAAGCATTGTTAATTAAATGTTAAAATACATTTGATTTGGAAAGCAAGAACAGGTTCTGGAGATCTGGTTTGAAAATTAGTTAATGTTGGTGAAAGATGTACCTGAAGAGGAAAGGCAGATGATAGGGCTGTAGAAAGGATGAAGAAAAAGTGGTTTGAGGGGTACTATGCTTATAAAATCAACAGAAGATAAGGTGGGTGGGAATGTTTTAAGTATTTTGTTGTTGTTGTTTTTTAATATAGTGTTATATATTTTATATTTCAGATGATTTTACAACTGATTTTCTGGATTAAACTGATCAGTTCAATTTGCTATGTGTTTGGCCAAGCAGGTAAGAAAAAAAATATGCTGTTTGTCTTTTCATTTCATTTTATTGTATTGCTTTTTGACCAGTTCAATTCTAGGGAAACCTACACCTGACATTCCTGATCCATCCGAAGTCCCAGCAAGTATCTCACTCAGACTAGAGGGCAAGGTCCTTGCAGTGGCCTGCAGGGCTCTTCCGCAGGCGCCTGGCCTCTGCCATCTAGAATGATGGTAGGAGGCTGGCCAGTGAAATGCTGAAATGATAGGATAAAGTACTGTACAGAAAGAGCTTTCGAGAATGTAATAGAGTGAGCATTGAGAAAACAGAGGCATATAATATATTTAGAAGAAAAGAAAGTAAAAGTATACAGTTGTGGATTATGAATTATCCATTACAATCTAAAAGAATGAAACTAGGAACAATTGACTTTCTAGAATGGGGGTGTCAAACTCATTTTCACCGGGAGCCACATTAGCTTCCCAGTTGCCTTCAAAGGGCCAAATGCAATTTCAATTCCTTAACAGTAAAGGAGTAGTTACATTTATACAGTCCTAAAATTATTTTGGCCCTTTGAAAGCAACCACAAGGCTGGTGTGGCCCCCCAGTGAGAATGAGTTTCACACCCCTGTTCTAGAAGATGCTCCTGCTCTTGCACAAAGTCTTGCAAAATATTTACCTTGTCATAAGAAGAATGAAAAATCAAGCCAAAATGTATTTAATCCTCTTATAAACCACAGTGCATCCACATCTGAAGTAATAGAATATCCAGTTCTATTCTTCAAATCTTAAAAAATAAACTGCATAGAACAATTACTTGATCTTAGGATGAGGAGGACTTACAGCACAAAAAAATGAAGAAAGAAACTGTGAAGAAAATATTGATATATTTCATTGCATAAAACCAACAAAATGAAAACCCCAAATATCTATTTGTCAAAGCACCATCAATGATAAGAAACTAAAGGTTTAATTTCATTATCATGTGTAGGGGCCCAGTAAAAACAGATGAACATATGAGAAAAATTTGCACAATACAAAACAGAAAATTTATAAAACATATGATCAATAAAAATGTGGAAAAAATGAAACTTTAAATAACTTACATTGAGTTGATATTCTAATTTATACCTGTTAAATGAGTAAAAAAATTTTATATTAAAAAGTTACTTAGCACTGTTGAAGGTGTGATGAAATGCTAAATAGGATACAGTATAAGGAAATACACAATCATTAAAAGCCATTTTTTGAAGAATTTATAATGAAACACTTAGAGTAAAGTATAAGAAGTAGCAGCACAATTTACAGTAGCCAAGTGTTGGAAGCATCCTAAATGGCCCATCAGTAAATGAGTGGATCAAAAAACTGGTTCATTTACAGAATGGAATAGTATGCAGTAGAAAGAAAGAAGGAGCTTTCACAACAGCATGGACAGAACTGGAGAGCATTGTGCTAAGTGAAATAAGCTAGAGGTTGAAAGACAAATACCATATGATCTCTCCTATAAGTGAAATCTAATCAATAAAACAAGCAAGGAAAATATAAACAAAGACATTAAAATAAAGAACAGACTGATGGTAACCAGAGAGGAGGTGGGAGGGGGATAACTAGGGGAAAGGTCGTCAAGGAACATGTAAAGAGGACACATAGACAAAGCCAAGGGGAGATAGGATTGAGGGTGGGAGGTGGGGAAGGGTGTGGGGAGGGGGGCAATGGAGACAACTATACGTGAAAGACAATTTAAAAAGTCACTTCAATAAATAAATAAAAATAAATGACAGCAAGGAAGACCTATCTGGGACCTAACTTATTCTGAATGTTTAGGAAGTAATTTTTGGAAACATTATCAGTTGTCTCAATTCAGTATTCTCTTAAAATTATATCTCTTTGTTTAATTATTGTGGATTTTTAAAAATCATTTGTGATAGAGATAAAGTGATAATTTCTGTTTAAAAAAAGTAGTATACAAAATGTATATCCCCAACTTCATTTAAATAATGTCTGTATATTTATGCTTTCTTGCTAATATTTTGATCTGTGTAAAAACGGACTTAAATGCATAAATTGTTAATAGTAGTTATTTCTTATAGGCAGATTACAGGTGATTTTTAGTTTTTTCTTTATGTTTTTATGTATTCTTCAAATTTTCTATAATGAACATAATCAGAAAAAAACACAATGGAAACAGTCCATTTTGGTACTTTCCACATTAGAAGAATGCTGGTGCCTAGGTATATTCCAATAAGACATACTTTGAACACAGAATCTAAAAAAATCATGGGGTTGTGGATTGGTTGAATATGGACTTTTCAAGTATTTAACATAAAAATGAAGGGAAAATTGCTTAAGATGCTTATGGGCTATGGTTGTGGTAGTACGAGTTAAATGAAAAGAAATAATACTTTGCCCAGTTGTAAGAAAACTCCTCACAATTATGACCATCCATCATGATGGATCCTGAAATTATGCCTTTGACGAAAAGAATAAATGTGTATATACAGTAATGGTACCTGGTCTTTGCTGTAGTGAAAAAGAAAGTATGGCTCTCTGTCAGCGTGATCAACAGCCACCTTTCTTAGGGCCCGCTGTGGGGCAGGCCTTGATCGTGGTATTCACATTTATCATTCATATATATAGTATTATTTATCATTGGGATCCTGATTTTCTATTATTTTCTGTCTTGAAATGTTGAGTAAAGTGGTCTCTTCTTTTCTCTCCTGACAGATGAAAATAGATGTTTAAAAGCAAATGCCAAATCGTGTGGAGAGTGTATACAAGCAGGGCCAAATTGTGGATGGTGTACAAATTCAGTAAGTAAGATTGAGTAGGTCCTCTCCAGTTAGTCTGTAGTCATTTAGTGTTACACAAAACTGCACCCCAGGGAAGAATTAGATATGAATTTCCACTGAAATTGTTGTTCATTGAGTAAGTGTCAGCTCTGTGTACAGTATTGTGTCATGGTCTGGCCTTGTGCTGTTGAACATGGTCTGGCGTTGTGCTGTTGAACATGGTCTGGCGTTGTGCTACTGAACAGTGGCCTCTGGGCACATGTGGCTTGAGCAGTGGAATTGTGGGTGGTCCAAGTGGAGACTTGCTGTAAGCCTTAAATAAATACCAAAGCTCTAAGGCTTAATGATTTTAAAAATTATTAATAATGTTGAAATGCTAACATTATATGTTGCTAAAATTAATTTCACATTTTTTTCTTTTAATGTAATTACTAGACAATTAAAAAATACATACACACACACAAATACATACATATATACACAGCTCACCTTTGTGCAATGTTTCTGTTATACAGGTTTCCCCTAAACTCTAGCCATTTAATTGTCACTGTCTTAGATTTTCCCCTTTTTTGATGAGAGGCATACAAATTAACCTTCCTAATAATATTTGGGTTAAACTAATATGAAATTTATTTGCATCCTAATAAAAACCCATTGAAGCTAGGGTTTAAATTTTACTCACTTTTGTCGTCTCAATACATTGCTTAACATGGTACCTTTCACAGAGGTTACTAAATGTTGAATGAACGAACGAGTTAGAACAGGAGGTGAAGTAAAGTCATTTTGAGGATATATAATTTATCCACAGCGTGAATAATACCAGAAAGTTAAAAGCTTATTATTTGTTTTTACTCAGGCATTTGGCACCCCCCTCCCCCCACATACACACATTTAAAGGACCTGCTTGACATAACTGGTTAAATAGGGTTTGACCATATGAAAGACAAAATGAGAGGTTTTTCTATTGTTATTTAAAAATTTTTCTAATGGTAATTTCTGTTCTCCTAAAAATGGTATTCTGAATTTATATGGAACCATAAAAGGCCCTGCATAGCAACAGGGATCCATCCTGAGAAAGAATAACAAAATTGGAGGAATCATGCTACCTAATATCAATTATACTGTAAGGACATAGTAATCAAAACAGCATGGTACAAGCATAAAAACAGACATATTGATCAAAGAAACAGAATAGGGAGCCCAGAAATTAACCCACACCTTGATAGCCAGTTAGTATTCAACAGAGGAAGCAAGCACATGAATGGACTAAAGATAGTTTATTCAATAAATGGTGTTGGGAAAATTGGACAGATGTATGCAGAAAAATGAAACTAGACTATCTTTTTATACCACACACAGGAATAAATTCAAAATGGATTAAAGACTTAAATATTAAACCCCAAACCATAAAAATCGTAGAAGAAAACATAGGCAGTAAAATCTTGGACATTTCTAGTAGCAGTATCTTATGTGATATATCTCCCCAGACAAGGGAAACAAAAGAAAGAATAAACAAATGGGACTTTGTTAACTGAAATGTTTTTCCATAGTAAAGGAATTCATCAATAAAATAAAAAAACAACCCATAGAGTGGGAGAACATATTCACTGATACATCTGATAAGGGGTTAATACCCAAATTTTATAAAGTCCTTTCAAAACCCAGCACCAAAAAAACAAAATGGGCAAAGGACACTTCTCCAAGGAGTACGTACAGAGGGCCAGTAGACATTTGTAAAGATGCTCAATATCACCAATCATCAGAGTAATGCAAATTAAAACCACTGTGCGATACCATCTCACACCTGTCAGAATGGCTGTCATCAGTAAAGCAACAAGCAATATGTGCTGGCGAGGATGTAAAGAAAGGGAAAATCTAGGACACTGTTGGTGGGACTGCAGACTGGTGCAGCCACTGTGCAATGTGCAGTATGGAGATACCTCAAAAAGTTAAAAATGGATCTGCCTTTTGACTCAGCTATCCCACTTCTGGAAAAATATCCAAAGGAACCCAAAACACTAATTCAAAAGAACATAAGCATGCCTATGTTCATTGCAGTGTTATTTACAATCACCAAGAAATGGAAGCAGCCCAAGTGTCCATCAGTAGTTGAGTGGACGGATGAAACAACTATGGGACATTTACACAATGGAATACTACTCAGCCATAAAAAAGAAGAAAGTTTTATTCTGCAACAGTGTGGATGGACCTGGAGAACATTATACTAAGTGAAATAAGCCAGTCAGAGAAAGACAAATACCATATGATTTCACTCATGTGGAATCTAATGAACAAACTGAACTTACAAGGATAGTGGGGACAGACTCATAGATAGAGGGATGATAACTAGTGGGGGCAGAGGTTAGGGAGTGGAGGAATTGAGCAAAAAGGAAAAAGGACTCATGGACAGGGACAGCAGTTTGTAATATGTGGGGTGAAGAGGGTATAAGGCAAATAGTAATGGAAAAAATACAATAAAG